>CAAKHC010020216.1:26226-59413 GCA_901007825.1 Macroramphosus scolopax
GACTCAGGTTCTCTTGCTGATTTATGAAACTACTTTGAATTCTCTGTTGCTTTACTTTTTTTTACAAAGTACCATATATTGCAACTTCAGTTAAATGAAATGGTAGGAGAGCCTGAAAATATGCAGATGAACGTTCATCATGGTATCCGTAGACTACAAGACAAAATATAGAACACCAATCCTGCTGTAATTACCACATACAAGTCCGGATAATACAACAAGTGCTAAGAGCACAAACAAGATATTTATATAATATTTTGTAACTTGGTGGTTATTGTGAATGCTGTCGCCCCATCGTAGGAGAGTCCTGTGTTCAACACCACTGTGGCAGCAACATCTGCTACTGTCATTATTAGATTTGTCAGATGCAAAAGATTGATTTCAATCAGAAATTGATGAAGACTTAACATCACACTTAAGGACTCGTCACAGTAGAAAAAGGTGTAAATAATGAAAGGCAAGAAGATTCCAAGAAAGTGTTTTTGTTTCAGGGTCCTTGTGGTGTTCTTGAATCACTGGAACATAATGGATCCATCATGAACACCTGTGTTTATCCCGCTATGGTGATCCACACGTCTGTTGTAAAAAAAAGGCCCACTGGTCTACTTAGCCAGCAGGTTTAATCCGGCAGCAGGTTTAAGTCTTAACCTGAACAGTCTCATTTTCAAACTTAGTCAACAAAAACTCACCCCCTTATTACCTTTTAACTACAGTTGACTAAGATTTTACTGCCAGTCACAAGAGACCATTAAGCTTAAAAACAAGCAGGGTGACAAATATTCCTTAACTAGAAGATTGTGTGTGTGTGTGTGTGTGTGTGTGTGTGTGTGTGTGTGTGTGTGTGTGTGTGTGTGTGTGTGTGTGTGTGTGTGTGTGTGTGTGTGTGTGTGTGTGTGTGTGTGTGTACACACTGGGGCTGAAACGATAGCCGATTAATCGAAAAGCATTCAGGAAAATTAATTATTTTGATAATTGATCTGACTAATCGTTGGTGGTTTATCCAGTAAAATGCCAAACATTATTTAATACACTTGCAGGAATGCCAATAATTACTTGCTGTCCTTCATTTGTCATTAAATGAAAATAGTTTTTTCTTGCAACTGATCAGACAACGGAAACATGAGAAGACATCAAGTCGTTTGTTTTTATGTCTTTCTGTAGATTTAAAAGTTATTGACGGATGAATATATGGTGAAAATAATCATGAGAGGTAGCTGTAGTGTGCACACTGCTGCTTATGATCTCGTTTGGGAACTTTTGTCCTTCTGATGTGCTCAACTATCACTAGTTGTTTTTGTCTGATTTTCTTCCTGCTGACACAAAATGATCCGTAGTTGTGGAGAAAATTATTTTCAAACCTTTGAGAGAACGCTGCCCCCCCTCCCTATTTTCAACAGTTTTCCCCCTATTGAGAACCAACTTAAAAAACTGAAGCAAACAGACGCCTGACGCACAAGAGCTCAGTTGTGACACACTATAAAACACCTTTATATACATTAGAAAAAACAACAAATAGCCTACTTTGTGGAATGGTACAAAATGTCGAACATACATCACCTGTAAAGTTGGATAAACTGGACTTTAAAACACGGGCTTGAAAACAAATACAAAAAGAGTTCCGAATAAAATAGGGAGGTGAGGCAAACTGAGAAAGAGACAAATGATGTTGTGGAAAAGAGGCATCGAAGTCTCCTTGCGTCATCCTTGACATGTGACAAGAGCTCAACCCCAGCTCCTCATTTGCACAAATCCAGGACAATTCAGAGGAAGGACGGAGAGGAAAGGATGCTGGGATATTTGTTAGAAGAACCCCCAGGACCAGACTGGCTTGTGAAGTTTGTTTTTCAGACAATATTTCATCCTGAGTCAAACTGCTTCCTGTGGCCTTTCGATGTCACAGGTCCTGTTGTACACTTTAGCTGGGTGGGTAGTAGCCCTGGTTGTAGTTCCAGGTGTTCTGGTAGCCGTAACTCCCATATTGTGGTTGCTGACAAAAACAAACCAGACACATCAGTCATAAGAGGGAAATAAACAAAAGATGATCCTGAACTATGAACTCTGTTGAATTCCAATTACATCATTTTTAGTAGCCCTGCCTTGGCTTCATATGTTTCAAGTTTACCTCCAAAAAGGCCCATTTAGTTTTGTTCATTCTTGTCTAAACTGGTTCACTTGCATATATCCAACATATAAATATTAATGTAATGCAGTACAATACAAGAGCCCGGCAATCACTGCTCCCTTCATGATGAGTATAAAGTTCAGTTTGAATTTAATCTATTTGAGAGACGTGTTGATTTAATTGAATTGTCATTTCGGAGGTTGTAATTTGTGTTACTGTTGAGATGTAGGAAGTATTTATAACATTGTCTGTGTTATAATGTTTATCATACCTGGTACCAGCTCCCGTATCCACCGTAGCCAGATTGGGCGCTCATGTCGGTGCCCATCACTGGAGGAGGGGGTGTGGTGATTGGGACGTGCGGCATGGAGGGAGGGACTTGTCCGGACGCGGCAACAGCAGAGTCGTCTTCACTTCTGCTAAGTTTCTCTGGGTCATCGTCTCTGTGGAACAACAGAGGATCAACTTATACTCCTCAGATATTCAACTTTCTAAATATCAGGCAGCAGTGCCATCACCAGTGTTGTTGTAGTAGTGTTTTGCTGTAAGAAGCCTAAACTGATTAATGCTACAAAAAACTCCAACTTAATTCCAGCTAATACCTTAAAAGCGTTAATGGGCGTTCATACAGTTTTTAACTAATGTATTTTACTGACCATACGTTCTCTGAAACATCTATGTACACAGAATAAGAGTAAAAACTCAGGTCCAAATTTAAACCATTATATTTAACTACAATTGATGACAAGCTATGTGATTTCTTTGAAAAGAATTTAGGAAAATTAAAATGAACCAATCAACCTTCAGTGATCCACATATACTCTTCTCTCCAAAACTTCCCCAGGCCTGGAAATTGCTTTTTACCAATTCCATGACTCTTCCAGGTTTATCTTAGTTGAATCTCTGCAACAATTGCTCAATAATATACAACCAGTTCAACCAGTTCAACAGGACTCCTGTGATTTGTGGAGTTAATCTGCGCAATGAATTGCCCTGACACAATAAAAGCAAATACTATTTGTGACTCACTAACCATTTGCTTTGCCGTTGTCTGGGTAAATGTGCAGAACATCTGATGAGTCAGAATTATGTTGTGAAAGGTTTCTTCTGAACATTAGCCGTTAATGTTACATTCAGGCATCTTTTTTTCATCCTCTCTTACCCATTTTCTGCTCCTCTCTTTGTTCCGCCAAGCTCATTCAGCAGTTTCTGGTGGTCTTCATAGACTGACAGCACACTGCAGGGGAGAAAGACCATGGCCGAGGGAAGCAAAGTTTGGCTCAAATGTCTTTAGACGGATAAATGTCATGACGTGGTCCTAAACAAACGCGCAGTCTGACCTCTGGATGGAGTTGCTGTAGTCCTCGGTGTACTGGAGGCCCCTCTGGGAGAAGAGGATCTTGGTGTGTGGAGCGAGGGGAGCTGCCAGGGCTCTGGTCACACACTCCTGCACCGCCTCCGCTGAGGCCCAGGGGTCCCCCGATATTTCCAGCTCGAACAGGTTCAGGTGCAGCTTGTCATTGTCCTGACGGAAGGAGGTAATAACATTTTGAATATTACCTGGGATGGCAAGTATTCAAGCTGTAATTAAGTTAATGTTCAAACGCAAAGGATGTTGATGAAGATATCTGTGGGAGGGATATTTGAAAAGTCATCAGGTTGAGTTTAAGTAAACACAGCCTGATGCTACATTTCTTATGTACTCAGGATTCTTCCAGCTGTTCTACCTTTACAATTTGTACTTTGACAGTTGTATAGAAGATGGACAGTTGAGACGGGGTAGATCAAAGTTCTGATCTACTCCGGCTGAACCATGCTGTCCATAGATGTTACCAGTGAATTATTGGATGAACCGCAGTCTATCATGGGTGTTACTGGGCTCACCGGACTAATTTCCAGTGCCTCATGTAAGACGTGCCGGGCTCTGCTGGGGTTCCTGCCCAGCTTCAGCAGCATACGGGCGAGCTTGATGGAGTAGAAAGCGTGCAAGGTGGGCTTCTCTTTGGATTCGGTCACCGCCTCCTGCAGCAAGGCTTCTGATTGGTCCAGCTGGCCCGCCCGCCTTTCCAATGCGGCCCTGCGGAGACGAACCACTGCCAACCCTGGCAGGCTTTTCTCCAGTGCCTCCAACACTCGCCGAGCCTCAGTTAAGTCACCTGATGGAGACGAGGAGTTCTCAGTCACTCATGTGGTGTCTCCAAAATATTATATAACAATAATAATATGGATGCTAACATTCATTTCAATATTTTACATGGAGGCACATAACATTGGATTAATTTACACTTTATTTGTGTGGCCCACAGTATTAAGACTTGTTTATGGCAGTAAATGTTTCTGATATATGAACACAGTTTACAGCTACCGATGTAGCATTAAACTATTCAATAAAGAATGTATGATTAAGCCTATAAACTGAAATCGTTATAAATTAATTGAGATTGCCTGAGAAGGAAGATTTGATGAACATGTACAACTAAGCAGCAGTTGGAATTTCTCACAGAATATGACACATGAAAGCAAATAATCATATGTGCTCAGGTGCGTTCATTATTACCGTGCCTCTCCTCGAAGGTGGCCCACTGCATGTGGATGTTGGGCTTGTATGTCAGGTGGGTCTCACAGGCCCGTTTGTACACAGCCCGAGCCTCATCCACACTCTTCACCTCCAGGTACATAATGTACTGAGCAAAACAAGCATATGTTAGGCAGCAATCACTCAAAGACACATGCCAATTATCCTTTTCATTTTTATTTGATCCATCTCTCATATGCATGCACAAGAGACACTAAAAACAAAAATATAACTGCACTCAAATGTGCACACACACACACACACATTTAATATTCTTACCCTGGTCCAGAACTCCTCATACAGAGCACAGGCGATCAGACAGCGCTCAAAGAGTGTGCGAACCCTAAAGTCGTCGCAGGAAACTTCAGTATCCTCCAAACCTTCATGAGGCTGTGCCGTGACTTCTGTACCCTCTGTGGCTTCCTGGTTTGGATCTACAAAGAGACAACAGTGTCAAAAGTTATGCTTGAGACTACAGATGACTTTTTTACTAATTTAACCACAGTGACACAAATGACAACAGACAATATTGTCATCATGCAGTTACCTTGGTCGGGGTTCTGGGTGTCCTTGTTTAGCTGAGCGATCTCCCAGTCCAGGTAGGAGTGCCACGCACGCACCTGGAGGCGATCAAGTGGCTTCACATGGAAGTAGGGACGTTTGATCTTTAGGCCAGAAAGGAAGAAATCAGAAAGGTTTTTTGAGGAAGCAATTGATGAAAGTGTTTGACAAGTAAGAAAAAGGTAAAATAGGGAAAACGTCCAAATATTTACAAGATGAGAACAATTTCTTTCTTGATAATTTACTGCAAAACTGAAAAAAAATATTAAAATGTTGATTTTGAATCCATTACCACTAGAGGCAAAATGGCTTAGAGTCTGAGTCTTGGTTTTCAGAGAGGTCTGGGTATATAATCACAATACTATTTTGGTATGAAATGTGATTGTAGTGCAGAATGTGTCGAGTACTCTGGAAAGAGTTGGCATCAAAAGCTTGTATAAATTTGCTGCTCTCTTTGTCCAATACATGGACAGCTAGACCAGCATTATTATTTAGGCAATGGTCTTGTATAGCTTATTGTTTTAAACAACATTTAATAATTGAGTTTTGCTTTTTTTAACCAAATTTTGTACAAAAACATGTTCCTAAAGAAAATGTTGTCTCAGTTTCACATGCAGTAATTCCAGGGAACCTTCTGATGTTCATGAAAATAAAAAATTGGTCATACATTGGCAGACACCCAATGTATATGCTGCAACATCAAAGCTGGTAGGATTTAATCAATCTACTCAACCAAATGAAGTCTTTAAATACAACTCATCCCCTTGCTCTGAGTACCCACAGAATGCTTGCTTTTTTAGAAATTGTGCCAAACCTTTCAACCAAAGCAAGGCGCTGGAGAACCATTTGGTCAGCGCCACTTGCTTTTTCATTTTCAAAAATAGAAAAGGACTGAGTGAATGAGAGAAAGACAGAAAGAACGAGAGAAATATGATAACAGACAAGTCAGCAGAAAGCAAAAGACTCACAGCGTCTTCAAAGTGCCATCTCTTGCGGACTTCTCCCTCATTGTCCTCGTAAACTTTGTCTCTGTGAGCCAACACCTGTTCTCTAATCTTCTGCATGAGTTCCTCCTACACACAAAGTCAAATAATCACCTATAAAACCATTACTTTAATGTGGCTATGATCAATATTTTCCACAATAGTTACATATCAAACGACAGTGTATTATGTCAGGGGTGTCAGTCATGCAGGTTTCATTAGCTTATATTTTTCAAAGTTAAACCTTCCCAGGTTTAAGTGTAATGCGCCCTGATCTTCCTCACCGTGTCTGTCCCCTCGGGTGTTGTGGGCTCTTCCTCCCCGGGTGGCCTTTCTTCCTCCTCCTCCTGGGCTTGTTCAGCGCGCTCTGCCTTCTGACTTTGACGGCACAATGTCCTTCGCTCCTCGTACTCCTCTGGGGACAGCACGTCTTTGGGTTCATTACTGTTCAGGTGGGTCTTGAATCTGAGTCAGACATAACATGCGACGATGCGCATAAAATGTTTATATAGTTAAGAGAAGATACAAAATCCTACATATGGCAAATGTAACTGGAGACATTAAATCATACCTTTAAAAGGTTCCATATTCTCAAAATGTGTTTCAATTGTGTTTTGTGTCATTTTAAAGCCTCTGAGGTGTAACAAAAAAAAAAAAAAAGCAGTGAAAATATGAATTTGCTTACTACTGCCATTCCTCTAGCTCCCCCACAAGATGAAGCCCCCCCAAGATTTACAAGCCAGTAAGGATTTGATCCGGTATCTACGTGGAAGCTGGATAACCAAAAGTATGAAATTAGCATAACCCCCCGATACATATCACAATACATAGGCCACGATACGTAACTCAATACATGTTGATATTGAATGACCATGTCCTAAACAGAATTTCCTGCAACAGTTGTTATTTACTATTTTGTATAACAACAAAGGCAAAGGCTTTGGGATTGCACAATTTAAAACACTTAGAATTCAGGCCCAAAGGAAAATAAGATAATTACTTTCTAATCCCAGAGTTATTAATGGCTGCAAATGAAATAATAGAAATAAATACATCAAAATAAAATAAAAACAGCGTTTTATGCTCTGTCAATAGAGTAGCATCAGAGTGGGTACTCTCAAAGAAAAGAAAAAAACTATACCACCATATCCTGCAATAACATTTTCTAAGCTAATTTGAATTTGAATGTGTTATGTCTTACTTCTCATAGTGTGTGTTGTAGAGCTGGGTGGGGACTTTGAGGACTCTGTCCAGGATGGATGAAGCATGCTTCATGTTCCCCTGCTCCTTCTCCCACTCAACATACAGATCCCACAGTCGGTCTGAGTGAAAGTCCAGCCCTGCTGCTGCAACCGCATTCTCAAACACACTGAGGGTCGAGGATGGAAATCAGTGAGACAAATTGACAGTAATAAACAACTAAAACACAGTGAATGTTAATCTGTGTACCTGCGGATACGATTAGGCGACTCAGGCAGGTTCATGTCCAGTGTTCCAAGCAGCAGATTAATGTAGTGGATCCACAGATCAACACTCAGGGGGATTGACTGGAGACCCTGAACACAAACCTAACACACAAAACACCTCAATGACCCTACTTATTGACATCTCTCTCTCTTTCAGAGAAAGAAATATATATACAGAGAGATAGGTAACAATACTGTATATGAACACTGAATACTGTGTTATTGATGCAATAAAATCACAGGAAAGTAAATTCACTCATTCTTTACCTCCTCTGCTTTGTTGTTGTCCCCAGAGCGGCGCTCCAAATCAGCAAATTTCTTCCAATAGCCATAGCATAGTGGGTAGCGGGCGAGGAAGGCCACCAGTGCTCTGCGGGATGCTGCCATGTGACTCTGAAAGAAAAATAAAGTTTTTGTGGCCTCAAAATATGAGTCATTGTTTCAAAGTTTGAAAAGCTGTGAAGATTAGAAAAAACTTTATTCGTCCCACAACGGGGAAATTTAGGGATATTGTAGAGTGTACGCATCATTCTTAAGAGACAACATTGTCTTTCTTTGTGTTTTATCTAAACCCTGTTGGTTCTTTCTGTCTCCCCTGCCAAAATAACAAGCACAAACCTCCTGCTCGCAGTATTGCAATAGATCAGTCCAGCTGGTGAAGTCTTGGGGATTGTCATGTGCAGTTTTCCAGAGACGCTCAAAGTCCGCAGGCAGTTCTTCGTCCTCTGTAGCTGGAGGTAGAGAGAAAGAAGTAGGGTCGGTGGCCACAGGGGCCTCAATGGCCATGGGGGCACTGCCATTCTCTTCTGCTGTCTCGGACAGCTCAGTCAGAGGCAGCACAGGGACTTTGGCAGTCTCCATGTCTAAAGAGAGTATAGACATAAAGAATTAACATGATTGAAGGGCATTATACCAGTGATCCCTCTTTTACTTTCAATCCTAATTGTGGACACTTTAGACAAACAGGAACCTTTACAATCATTTCTTCTGGGGGAGCAAAGGTCCAAAGTGATGTAATAACTATAAAATAAATGCTGTCATGATCAACCATCTCATAATTTCATCTTTTTTTCATAGTTCTTCTACTGAGCAAAACACACTCAAATAATTATTTAGCTACTTAGTTACCTAACTTTGTTGCTTAAATTAAAATATATTTTAACATCTACTGCAGATCTGAAAAGATTTTAGGAGGAATTCTATTATCATAGTTACTGTTGCAGCGATGGAGATTAAATGCACTTTGGACCGAAGCTTCTGCTGAATGTAATGTGGTGTAATTTATTAACTTTTAGGTTACTATTGTTCCTGTATCTTTATAAGGAAAAGCCTCTAAAGGTAATTAGTACATCTATACCATATCAACCTGCATGAATACACAAGTAGTTTGAGTTTCATTCATTAAAAGTTACTGAGTTCTCATCAACCCACTACAGTAGTTTTGGATTGTTGGGGTTAAAACGTGACTAATCTGCGACCAATAAGAGACGATCCTCAGCCTCTATGTGAAGCATCGCCCAGTAAGTTATTTAAAGTTCGTTGACATTATTGTGTTTCACGGAGCGTGCAGTAAACTCACGTTAGCTTAGCCTAGCTTGTCATGCCTGCCCTTAAACCAGCTCCGCTCCGAGTGTTTATCCAAAAAGCCTGCAGGTGAAACCAACCCCTAACCATATCTCAGCAAAGGCACAAAACTCGGTTTAGATGTTTCTTAAGGTTTCTTCAAACTACCTGAGGGCTCTTCGAGCTCCCCGTTGCCGCTCATCTCCTCAGAGCCTTCCGCCGCCATGATGGTAAACGTCTCGCTGACGTCACCGATGCGCCGCAAGAAGACAATGATGGAGTTAAAAAGCGACATCAAAACAAACCGCGTTTTCCTCAAACAAGGTTCCTACCTAACATTTAGAATCGGTGATCCATTTGTTTTTTCGACGCGCATGTAGAAAAGTCTTTCATCTCAATTTAAAGTATTTAAAGTAGCGAAACTTTGTTCTCGGGCATGAAGATATTTATGGCTTCATATATTTTTTACTTTACAGGTACTCTTTCCCTGTTATTCAATAGCTCAGCTTCAGATTCCTGAAAGTCAGAAACTTATTGCGCAAAGTCAATTTTGAAGGACTCAATATACAGATATTACTATATTTCTGATGTTTTCCAGCTGCAACGGCAGTGTTGATTTCACCTTTCAGTCTGTGTCATCAAGGCAAAAGGTCGATCACCTACTTTAGCTGGAACTGCAACAGAGGTAATTTTGAGTACCTTGAAGGTGTTTCTGTCTGCTGGGGAGCCTCAGCACTTTACAGCCCTGGCCCACACTCAATGGAAATTTACAGGTGTGCAGTTGAGATCAAAATTGAGATTTGAGTGTCCATTACATCATAATATATTGATATTTATAAGTATCAGCATTTACTGTTTTAAGATCAATACAACAACATCAAAACCAGGAACTCTTACATTTGGTCATCTTTATTTTCACTTAGTCCCATCTTTTAGAGTACATTTGACATCGTTGACAGCTGAAGTCACTTCCATTTCCACCAACTGAAGCCGACCTAACAAATTCCACCACGCACATTTTTATCATAAAAACAATCAAGTAGACAACTCATAGGACAAACCCCCTAAAAGGTCAAATGATTTGACTAGACGGGACACAATCCAGCATCTCCAGATTCCCATTTGAATGTGAGCATATTCTCAGTGGACATTTACAATAGAAGTTATTGAGGGATACTTGCAAGTGCAACACCTTTCAGGTTTAATCTTCACCTGTTCATTTAAATCTGAATGAAAGTGGAAATTCTGGACTGCCAATATCTAGCAACACATGAAAATCTAAACATTTAATTCTCACTCCTCAAGTGCATTAAAATGAATCTAGTAAACAATGGAAAAACAGAACTTGATAAAAACAATGAAAGCATGTCAACAGGATGATCCACGCAGGACAGTGGTTCAGTCCCCTGAATGGTTCCCAATGGCAAGCAATATTTTGTTCCAGAGAATAGACATCTGCGCAGCAGCTGAACCACCTGATCACGATAATTTATCATTACCTCATCGCAGATGAATTTAAAGAGATACGCTAGTTTTTCTAAAGTCACAAAATGTAAAGAAATAGAAAGAAGGATTATCTATAGCCACATATTGGATTGTTGACAAGCCCTCACGTAATCAGTATGACGTGACACCAATAGGTTCGGTTATTCGCTATTCCAAGTGCTTGGTGTGGGAAGGAATGCATTTTCAAAAAAAAGGGTCAAGTTAGAATTAGAGGGAATCACAAGCAGGTGGAGCGTGTCCTTTGAAGTCTTCATTTAGATTGAACAATTCCTCAGTGATGTTTCTTTGAAGGCAGACAATGGACAATTAAGAAGAAAATGTGGCAGTACATTCTCCTCTTAACCCCAAAGATACATCACAATGACAAACTGCTCAGTTGTCAATCT
The DNA here is from genome assembly GCA_901007825.1 of Macroramphosus scolopax. Classification (NCBI taxonomy): domain Eukaryota; kingdom Metazoa; phylum Chordata; class Actinopteri; order Syngnathiformes; family Centriscidae; genus Macroramphosus; species Macroramphosus scolopax. The sequence goes on from CAAKHC010020216.1 coordinate 37,389, forward strand.
GAAAGATGTGACAAAAAAAATTATATCTAGTAGCAACCATCTTTAGTTTTACACACTGTTGCTGAACACAGGACCTGGCAGAGGCGTTATGTAGCTCAGACTGTTAAGTTTGTGTTTGAGAGCATGGGTGAAAAATGTAATTGATGTGTTATGTCTACATGTTTGATATCCTGTTGTCTGCTATATATCATTGTCAGTATCCATGCCTTGTGTGTGTTCCCTCCTCTCCTGTCTTGTCTTGTCTTGATAGTTACTGAAGCATCAAGGTCCAGTCGACCCCGGCGTTCATGCCGGGCTTGCGGAGTGTCAAAGCTGACATGGAGGCGTCAAACTCAAACTCTATCTGGCTCTCCTGACCATCTGCAAAAAGGAAAAAAACAAAGATTACAGAAAGCAGGCTACAATGAAAATGATTGAAAGACTTAGATTCCTATAAAATCTTGATTGATCAAGCTTTTAACGAGTCAGCGCGTGTAATAGGACAAGGACTCACCAGCCATCTTAAGGGTAACCTTGCTTGGCTTGCTGGCTCCCAGTATGATGATGCGCTCAAACCAGGAGCTGGTAGAAAACTGGGCCTCTGGATCGAGGTTACTGTGGATAAAGACAAACATGTAAAATGCAAAAACTGAGTTGTATTTTTCTGTACAGCCTACCGCCTCATCTTTGCCATAATTTTCTTTGCCTTCATTGAAAGTACAGTCTGTTAGATTTAACTTTAAAGTTTGGACCACAACGGTCTCTGGACTTGGGGCAAATTATTTTTTTCTTATGTAGTATTTGTATAATCTGCAAGACATTGTTGCATCGTCTACTCCTGAGGCCGTCTATTCCGGTTTGATACAATCACATTATTTTAGCCCTATTTTCTGGACCAGAAAAAAAGAAAAGGCCTTGTGTCATGCAATGTGGTAGTCAGGTATAATAGTTTACCTAGCAGCTAGTAGCATAAATGTGAATCAGTCTAAAGATCCACATCTACCCCAAATTGCCATTGGTTTTTCATGGGCCAATGTTCCAAACCTTCACCAAGTTTCAAGAAAATCAGCTTTGTAGTTTTTAAAACTGCTGCATACCAGCAATATCATGTCTTCCCTTGTCCTATTGTGTTTATATCTCTTCTACATTGCAGCAAAAGAATGTATTTTTACATGCAAGTCAATAGTTTCTTTCTACTAAACTGAAACATTAACTCACACAGAAGAGAGGACGTTGTTTGCGAAGGACAGCCTCCTGTGAATGAACTCCTTCTTCTCAAAGTTGAAAGTGTGGCCATCATCAATGTAGAGCTCACCCTCTGCAACCCTCTGTGAAAAGGTCAGACCTAGAGTGTGTCAAAGCTATTCTTGTGTGGAAAGGTAGAAGATGCCAGTCGTGTTTGTGATATGATTTACCTTAGGGTTAAGAGCCACATGTAGAGTGTAGGGATCGTGTTCCATGCAGGTGGAGGATCTGCGTACTCGAAGCTTCCTGGGAATAATGGAGCCACCGCGCTGGAAAACTGGAATCTGACAAGACAGAAAGCTCCACATTAGAACATGGAGGAAACATAGAAATGTGCAATTACATAAGCCAGTTAAATATTAGTTGACGTTCCTGAATAATAACAGACATGAAGTGACAGGATATTGTGAAAATTAAAGGAATGCATTTTGATTAATAATTGTTGAGTGCTGTCTCTGTACAGTTGTGTGTCTTACAGAACTCATGGTGACAGGAATGTAAAGGTTCTGGGCCCCGTTGTGCTTCTGGAAGGTGTGGACATCAAACCAGACCTGAGGGATACAAAACTGCTTTGAACAAACTTTCTTTAGGTCTGAAATACCTGAACAGATGTGGAAAGTGACTAAGTACATTAATTTGGTTCTTGTATTTTACTTTTTATTCTCACTCACTTATCTTTGTTATATTTAATAATATATCAGTCAAAAGGTCCAAACCTGTGCTCACACTTTATGCGATAAACATTTTACTGCTAAAATATGTGTTCTTTTGCGCAAGTATGATTTTTTTTATTCAAAACTTTTACATGTAATGGAGCAAATTAACATGACAATTTGTACTTCTGGATACCACCGCAGCTGAATTTGCACCTTTATCTATTAAAAAAGCATTAATTCTACATAGACATCAGAGATAGAAGACAAACAGAAAAATGCAGAAAATGTATTTATTCTACCACATCTTTTCCCGGCAGGTAGGCAGTGACTCCTTTAGCTCCCTCTTCAGTAACTGGGTGCACCAACAGATCTCTTCCTGCAGCAAAGAAATGAAAATCATTGTATCCGATTACAATTTCAAAAACATGTCTGTCACAGATTTCAGCTACAAGAAAAGTCAGCATATTTGAAGGATGTGGTCACATAAATTGAAGAGAAACCAAGTTGTCATTTGTCTCTCACCAATTAAGAACTGATCATCCATAGCGAACGTAGCAGCATCCTGAGGATACTCAACCCACAGTGGTCTGCAACAGAAACACACCTTCTAAGTATCTAAAAACAATTTTTTATGATGTATACGTCATAATGTACAGGAAATCTCCATTCTGTAAATATTAAGAAACTGGTATTACTTTAATACAATTAAATAATTGAGCACATATTTCTGGGAAGCTGGAACTGTGTCTGTTTGTATTACTGACAGAAAAGCTTGCTCATGTGTAAAAAAGAGATAAATTGATCTCTACATTAACATCCAAGAAAATAGTTAAGACTTTTTACAGCTGATAAGTCGAAATTTAAATGCGATTTATTGTGAGTTTGAACTCACCACTACAGAAATACAACAGAAAAGACACTCACCTCATGATGGGCTCCCCAGTTTGGTACGTGTGGTAGAACTGCTGGTACCAGTAGGGCAGGAGGGTGTAGCGCTGACGGACGGCTTCACGGATCAGCGCCGTGTTTTCCGGACCGAACAGCCAGGGCTCACGGCGTGGTGTATCCAGATGGGCGTGGGCCCTAAAGAACGGCTGGTACGCTCCTGTCTGGTACCAACGCACCAGCAACTCCGTGCTTGGAGACTTAAAGAAGCCCCCAACATCAGCTGTGAGAGAGATGAGTTAAGCGTTAGATGTGGGCTGTTGTAATGATTGAGATTACACCAACACAGACGATGCTTGTTGTCCACGAGGCTTACGTCCAAGACGAAAGCCTTAGTTTGGTACCAGGCTGGGAAAAATAATTATCGAAATGTTTTAAGAGTGTTAAATCCACTTTATTCAATGCATTGATAGACAATGTGAAAATGGACTCTTGTATTGATTCATTGAACAGTATGTAAGCCATCCAACAGGCAGAACTGAGAAATATACTTTAACTGCTCCCAAATTAGCCAGGGAACACGAGTTCTCACCATAGCAACATCTCATGCGTTAATGTTTCCATGACAACATTTCATAACACGGTTATTTCTATAATCACCATTATTTTAAGAACAGAGCTGCATTTTCTCTGTATGAGCCTTGAGTTGCATAAGGGTTGTCTGTATTTCAGTTGGTGACTATTTTATAGAAAACTCATGTAAATGAGCTACATTTAGAGACTAACTACTGCAGGAACAGCGGACAGTAAAGTCAGACAATACTCACCACCACAGAAAGCTACTCCAACCAAGCCAAGGCTCAGACACATGGGGATGGAGATCTTTAGATGGTCCCACTCAGCTGCATTATCTCCTGTCCACACAGCACCTGAACAAACACACACACACACTTTAAATCCTCAAAGTCCTACACTTAAAACCAAAAGGTTTCCAGATCTGACGGCGCCTGGACGCGTTAGAAATGTTATTTTTTAAAGGAAATAAACAGATCCTCTGTTGGTGTAATTGTTTTGAATGACGGTACAACTAAATTTAAGTTCATGGATTTTATTAGTAAATGGGGTATTCAATATAAATTTGTAAAGAGATTATTGTAAACATGTATGAGTGCACAAGTCTTGAATTTACACTTGTCCAACTGAATGTCAGACTGTTAGATCCATCATTACATGATACATGACTGTTACAGCTGCGCTGCGGAGAAAACGCAATTAATCACAGCTGGTATTTTAGCACAGTAAACTGAGGTAATAGGTAAGAGTGGAAGGTGACAGCCGTAAAGGGCTCACCATAGCGCTGTGATCCAGCGAAGAAGGCTCTGGTCAACACAAATGGTCGTTCAACTCCTCCTGACCTCTGGATCAGACCCTCCGCTGTGGCCATTTGCTGCATCACACACGAAGGTTAGACACAACCAAACCAAAGATTGCAGAGAAGGCTGATAGTGAGCATTTGTACCCAGCTATGCTTTAACTATTTTTTAGCAAAATATAACATCTCACACATGCATTATATACGATCACGTGATGTAATGCAGGGTTGGAAAACATCAGGGTGTGCACTCACCACATAGAAGCCATAGATGTTGTGCACGTCACGGTGCTCCCAGGCGCCGTGTACTGCGTCCTTGTGCATAGTGACCTCTGGCCCATTGAAAACCGAAGGCTCATTCATGTCATTCCACGTATAGAGGTTCTCCATGGCGCCCTAAAGAATCGAATGGGTCAGTCAAACCATGTTGCTGGAAAAGCCATTTGAAATACCTGAACTGAGCAATTATGAGTGAATAATTTACAATAACTAAAAAAAATGCTGTGATTAGGTCATTGGCTCTCATAAGAAAGTCTCATGATTTAATTCAGCATTAGATTGTGGTACTTTCATAAAGAGAACCACTAACAAAGTCCCAGCTGACATGCATACGTTTATGTCCCATTTGCACATCAAGTAGCACATTAGTGGTTGTTTGTTAAGAAGAGGGGCAGGGGAAACGGTTGTCACGTGACTCACCTCATACTGATCATAGGCAAACATACTGGCCCACCAGGCCCTCATGTCTTCACGGGTAAAGTCTGGATAGCCAGCATTACCTTAAGGACACCATATGTCCCAAAAAGAAAGGAAAGAAAAAAATATCAGTGTCAATTTCATATTCTGCTAATGCTTCAGCATCATAAACTATCCAGTCAAAGAATTTCAGTGAGCATCGTACCAGGCCAGCACCAGCCCTCGTAGTCTCCACCATCCTTATTCTTTATATAGAAGCCTCGAGAACGGATTTCATTGTGGATCTTGTAGTTGCTATCCACTTTGATATGAGGGTCCACAATCGCTACCATCTATTAGAGACAGAACAATTACTGAACATCTGAATTTAACAGGCAAACCTGGAGTGTCTTTACTGAGCTGTGTGACCAGAGAAGTAAGACAATCTATGAAAATTAAGATGCTAACATTGTCTTTTGGTACAGTCTTGTTAGTTTATTCATCTTTACCTTGCGTTTCTTTTCCACGAGACCCTGCAGCATTTCCTTGGGTGAAGCAAACTTGTGCGGATCCCAGGTGAAGTAGCGCTTCCCGTCGGTGTGCTCAATATCAAGCCAGATGAAGTCATAAGGAATATCGTGCTCGTCAAAGCCCGCATCCACCGACTGGACGTCTTCCTGGTCGTTGTAATTCCAGCGACACTGGTGGTAGGCCAGAGCAGCCAAAGGTGGGAAGGCCTGGGTGCCTAAGGAACGACACAAAACAATTATGTAAAATGAAAGGCAGGAGGATGACTGCGATCAGTACAAAGTGGAGTCATGCGGCTACACAGACAATATGTGGGAAGTATCTTCATGTCCCGTGTACTGTGACTTGCCAGTAAAATCTCAACTTTGGTCAGTATTGTGACAGACTTGACAAAAACCCAGAGTTAAATGCCTTAACTGCCAAAAACCTTCTGTAGTTTAAAAACTGTGCGCGCATACATACAAACTTGAGTCACCAGCAAACCTAGTTAAGAAGTATTATCTCTTATTAAATAAGACATACTAAACATATTTAATTGATTTAATTGGCAAAAATATTTCCAAAACACCAGTATTAGTGACCCTCTGTCGATCAATACAATTCGTTAATGCTATATTTAAATCTAGTGCTCATCTTAGGTATGCGTAATAATGTCCGATATGCGACCGCCTTTTCTCAGACCGAGCTACTAGCTCATTGCCTATGAAAAGAAAGCTGTACTTGGTAAGTTCACCAAAAATCTACATCTCGCGTTGTGTGAATGTGAACAAGTTTGTGTTTGTCATGGAAAGACATGGGGGAAAAAGCCATTAAGTGTTGATGCAATTGGCCAGTCATCCATCTTCTTACCAGTGAGGGAGGCATACTGAGAGAAGACGTCTTTGGCTGTAGGTCCGAGCATAAGGAAAACATCGATGATACCACTCTCAGAGATCCAACGCACATCTGTCTGTGGCGTCTCACTGGAGCCCTGCACATAATCCAGCATTTTTCCAAACACAGTCTACAGAGAGACAAATATACACGGGTGAATAACTGGGCTTTTGTGGCAAACATTCACCTATGGAATGTTATCAGAAGATTTTATACTGTAACTGGCTTCATACAGTCGAAATGCAATTAGATTTTCTGAGTGTCTAAAAAAGGTTCTAGAAAAATCTCCTGCAGTTGAAAAAGGATCATACCTTTCCAGCTGTGTTGGAGCTGATGTCCACCCAGGTCTCAGCAGCATTGAGCCAAAAGATGCCTGTGGTCCGCTGGGCGTTGTGGGCCAACATAACTGGGACGGCGCCGTAAAGGGCCATGGGGTTGTACAACTCATACTGGAACACATCCAGATTATAGAGCCGATATGGATCTCCATTACTGAAACACACACGCATACACACTTTATTCTCTGCAGTCAAGACTACACTAACAGTTGTGCATGTACCAACCAATGTAGACATGTATTCACTCCATGTGAACTCCAATTGACTAACCGGTAATTACTGTTGTTACTCACTCTGTTGTTTTGAGTCGGAGGTTGTCTGCATGTTCTGGGATGCCATAGACATGCTCCACCCCTGGCAAGGAAAAGTCTAAACTAACAGCAGATGGACCTGTGGTGCAAGAACAACCAAGCAGCAGTTAAAGAAGGGAAAGTCAAAGGGAAGTCATAATAGATGATGGAATCTCTTTGATAGTAGAGGTGAGGTTTCAACATGTATTATTCAGTTAATCCCCTCAAATCATCTTGTCACTACTTACAAAAAATCAACCACCCCAAAAAAAACAAAAACAAAACATGCATGCTGCTACTGTGAAATGTTGGAAGTAAAATTTGCTATAATCAAAATTGTAAGCACCAGAATAGGAACCTACCATTCGGTTTGCTGTCTGTGTGTGATTTAAACGTTTCCTCCCACATCCCATCTTCTTCTTTCTCATCCTCTTCTTTTGCTGTCTATTAGGGGAACAGGAAGTAAGTATAAAAGTCCTGAACTGAGATGCAGTGTCGCCAAAAAGAATAATGTGATTATTATGCTGTACCTCGGCCTGATTAGCTGGATCAGCCTCCTCTTTCTTCTCCGTGTCTGGGTCGGCCTGACTGCTCCATGGCACAAAATGGAGGTAAATGTGAGGAAGAGCAAAAAGAAGTGTGTCACTACAGCAGGCATTATTTCTAATGATAAGTAGAAATATATTAGTCTAATTAAACTATTAAAGGGAGGACGAACAAACATGGAGGTTGATGATTGCCACCTGACTCAACTCTGACAAATACTCTTCTAAATACTAAGTTACCTTATTACAAAGAGAAGCATCGCCCTACCTTGTGACAGATTCAAGGTAGGCATTATGGGACATGAATTAAAGAGGCCGACTATAAACCTTATAGATGGACCTACACTTCCTCCCCCTGCACAAAAATGAAGCCAATATATCCTAGATAAATAAAAGGAATTTCCTCCCGATGAAGCTGGCTGGCAGTAAGCGGTGCACTCTAAACACATTGAATGAGTGTCACTTGTAAATGTTCAATGTAATCTGTAACACAGGTGATGCCATGTGTTTATTAACCGATTGGTAACTTTCCTCCATGTTGCATCCCTAGTTAGAAACCAACAATAACAGTTATGGAACAGTAGAGTTAAATCTCCTTTTGAATCAATACCCAAAAAGGCAATTACAGGTATCTGTGTGACTACTGGCACTACACTCAGAGCATATGTTTATCATGACATCCCATCTCCTTAGACTTAAACCCAAAGCTATAAAAAAACTTGAACCTACATCAGTGTGATAAGAAACAAATGACAGAAACCATCTTTGTAGAAAAATGATTTGGCAATAACTGACTTTATTTTGGCCCATCCGTTAACACGGAGGGGGCAGGATTTCTGATCTATACTGCATCTAGCCACTAGGTGGTGTTTGAGATCTTTTGGCTTCAGATTTAGTGAGCTCTCATGGAGTTCATCTTAATATAGTCAAAGCAAACTAGTAACCTGTGGATCAACCATATTCCGTTTAGTGATCGAGGCCATGGCTCTAAACCAAAGATCCCTTGATAAAACCCTTGTACTGCTACAACATTTTTGGTAGCCACAGTCAGCTGTGGAGATTTATGATATGCAGCAGTACATGAAGGGAAGTTTACTTTTGAAGCTTGTAGGAGCTCGAGAAACATTGAATTATTCCTCTTTTAAAAAAGGTATTCTTACACCTTGAACTAAAATACAAACTGACCACAAAGGGAGATGTTGCTGTTGGGTTTGAGAACTCGGTTACAAACTATATGGTGGGACAAAGGCCACACGTGTGCAAGAGCAGAAAGTATTGTTCTCATGTGCATTCTAAGTTGGTGCACCTCTGGCACTAGGCAATATTTACAGCCATCGATGTTAGGTCTCAGTGAAAATAAGCAAGCATGACGAATATTTCTATCAACATAACTGGTCATGAAACCCAGTCAATCATGCGGTGTTAGATCTGTTGGAGTGAGTGTGTAGACAGACGTGACAGGGAAAATAATCAAACGGCAGACCCTTTTTCCTTCTTGTGAATGTCTTGTCATAATTGGATGATTCATTTTTTGTTTCACGAAATAAAAGGAAAGGAAAAATCAACATCCTCAGTTTCTATGATTGTTTCAAGGATCCTTTTTTGAGATGAAGATATAGTCAGGGCCGAAAAGACCCTTTCATGTTGAATTGAGTCAATCACCAACATGCACACACTCAGCCACACCCTCTCACTCACATTTATTTAAGGGTGAATACTGACTTTGGTGTGATGGGAGTCCGTATATTTGTCACTATTGGCAGCATTAGCACAAGGAACAGAATACACACTTACAAATCTTAAGGGTCTTTACCTAGAGAATACCCTCTTGATATTATCCCACACGCTAGCAACTGTGCTAGTTACTTTATAGGAGAAACTAGGATGATAGGGAGAAGAGGACAGAACAACGAGTCAGAGACAATACTCAAAAAACAAACCATATCATGGGAACAAAAATAGAAATCATCCACTGAGTGAGAATGTGGATTAAAAAGAGAGGGCTGGCATCTGTAAAGGGTGCGTGCATGGGTGGTTTCTCACGTGTCCTTGCGCATCCTCAGGTGCTCAAAGGCCAGCAGGCCACGGGAGTTTAGTGACATCAGCACATCTCGTCCCTCCATGATGTCCAATCGGAATGGACGGGCGCTGACGATAACCCTCTGAGACTCTAACCCCAGGGACAGCACCACCCCGTTTTCATCCTGAGACAAGAGAGACAGGCTGGGGCAAACAAAGAGGGGTGAGAGAGTGTTAAAAGTCAAGTGTGGATTTGGTTAAGATAGAGAAGATTGAGGACAGAACACCTTAAGAACAATCTTTCATCTTTGGTCCATTATCTAACGCCAAACTAAACTTCAAGGCTGAAATCTTTGAAGAGGTGAAGCCAAAGGGCATTTAATGAGTAAAGTCTCATTTCATTGTAAAGCCGCATGCAGACCTTTGATCTGTCCCACTCTGCGCTGCCGTCTCTTATTTCTGAATCCAATATGAAATAAACTTCCCCCCACAAATACTGCACTCAGTGACACCGCTGGGAGACTTACGGCTCGGTAGCTGGCTCCCTGATGAGCACGTCTGGGACCTCATAGCGAGGCTTCAGCGGCTTCAGCTCGTTAATCTTCACCCTCGTTATGTTTCCTTGGAGTCGGTAGAGCTCGAGCAGCAGATGCACCTGAGAGCCAAACAGAGAGTGAGCGAGAAGTAGATACAGGTGAATCAGAAAAGAGTACAAAGGAATTGCATTACCTCCTCACAGTCACTACAGCAGAGCTAAGAAGAGGAGCATTTTCCTTTATTGTGTATTAGGGAAAGTGCAGTTTCACACATGTAGTGGAGATAATGTACCATTAATCAACATTAGGTTCAGGTTTTAAGTTGAACTTGCAGACATCTCTGCATCACTAAAACAGGAGTTTGAAGCTATTTTCTAATTTACCTTCCAATGAAGAAGGGAAACAAGACTTAGTGTGTTTAATAGTGATTGCTTTCTCTGACTGGTGAACATTATTTTGCCTATACCACCTTCTCTTGTGTTACAGTGTAATATTGTGTGTGCAATACCTTGTTGTTGTCATTGATGAGCTGCAGGGTGAGTCTGGTGTTGGTCAGCTCCAAGGTCTCCAGCAGGGCCCGATAGGGAGATTCACCCGGCTTCAACGCTCGCTGACGCCTGTTGGAAATTGAATTTAATTTAAGTGGAAGTTTGATGAATCAGAAACCTTGCCTTCCTCTTGTGGAGGGGCTCATCACTAACTTTAAGTCAGTTAACGCATTATTCATTCGTCTTTCCCATCAGTGCCTTGAACTCACTTGCAGAAAGCACTCTGGTCGCAGGTTTTGAAGTTGCCCTTATCCACAGCCCAAGTCCCACTGAGAAACACAGCAAGCCAGAGCACAAGGACAGGCGCCATCCTACAAAAAAAGACAACCAAAACTTTAAATGTCTATACTTACTTCTTCAGTTATTCATTTAAATTTGTTTTAGCAATGCATAGATAATGCACAGAGAGGCCCTCAAAGAGGCCGTGTAAAAAGAACACACACGGACTTTGATCTCTTTGTGGAGGTAAAATAAGTCCTCAATGAAGGCAGCGACAGAAAATGTCCCCACTTCCTGTTGCCTCAGCCCGCGTCACTTAAACAACATGGATATTTTAACATTTTAATCTAGAACTGTCCTTTAGAACAATGAACATTTTCCGGCCCACAATCGCCTGTCAAAATCGGGAGATGTCATGTGTTTGAAACGATGTCGAAAGACGGCCATAAGCTAGCTAACGTATCGGCTAACATGGGCTAGCTAACATGAACTACGATTTATGCAAAACTGTATTTAAAAAAGCACATATTACCAATTTAATAATAATAGCTCAAAAAGCCTTTACAGAGGGACAAACGCCGGGTTTTACGACTTCAGTGCTATCGTTAATTACCGCTAAGGGAGCAGGTAATCGTGCTAACCTTGCTAACAGCAGACTGTCATCCGCTAATTCAATTGAGGAGATCTCCACTACACCAGTAGAATTGTCTCCGGCGGGCGTTAAACATCAAAACAGCGAGTATACTTTAAGGTTTAGCGAGTGTACGATCAAAGCAATTATATCCGACCTGCCGTCCACAAATAAGGGATCATACAATTGATAAATTCACAATGAAACAGCAGAAGTGCTTTGTCTTACCTTTCAATGAAGGCGGCCATCTTGATTATGCTACCGGTTGACTCCGCCTTTTTTCACCCCGCAGCAAATATCCTTAAAAAATAAAATCTTCTACAACTGACTCAAGAATTAATATTTAATTTGTCAAAACTGGTATTACTACTACTAATAATAATATTACTACTAACAATCAAATAAACTGTAAAGATAACGATATATAGGTTTTTTTCGTTATTAATAGCAAGTCACTATCTTATAGTCTTATCTGAGTGATGAAGGCGGATCTACTTGAACTTCGAATGCATCATTATCCTCTCAGACGCCGACACGTCATCGCCAAGCTCCAGTCAGTGACGTGCACATTTGCTCTGGTTTACCTTAAATTTCTAATGCTTTTGTTTATAGGCATAAAGTTTGGATATTAACGAACAGAGGTTCTACACGGAGTAAAAGATAGAATAATTCACAAAATAGTTTTTTTCCACATTGACATTAATTCCTCGTGAAACTGGATTATGTCCCCTCTTCAGGCTACTAAATACTTAACGTAGAAATAAGCTGTGAATAAACATCACATTTTTTGACTAAGGTCATTTAAATATTCCAATGTAAACGGGGAGTCCTGTTGTTTTTGCAATATTACGTATGGAATTCTTTTAATGCTTATTGAGAAAATTCTAAGATATCAGTCAGTTTTCTGTAACCTTTGCTTTTTTTTTCTTGTGAAAGGTTTATTTTTACATTGTTGAGTCTCTACGAAATATTATGTTGTGGTTTTCTATCAAAGGGTCACAAATAAAAATTCTGAAGACACATAAATCACCAAGAGACTTGTGCTAACTCACAAGATGTGGTCGTCTCCATTCAAGACACATTGAAGGACCAAGAGAGGATTTATTTTGTAAAGTGGTTGAAACGCAAGTTTTCATTTAGATCATAACAAGAAATGCAAGGCAGGTTTGTTACCACGATTTCAGAACATGTACGTGACAAGAACCATCTGAAATTTATACAAGCAATCTATACGTGACAAAACTTTTTTTTACTAACCAAATTGAGATGTTAAGGCTGCATTTTTTTCTGTATGAACATATTGTACGTGTCATTCTGAAGTCCAATCATCTTTCTCACAGAAACTAGTTAGAAAAGTATCAAGTCTAAAAATATTGTACACGTACACACACACACACACACACACATCTACACTTGATGAAACTGGAGTACAGTGACAGCAACATTAGAGTACACTCTCAGTGCAATGTAACACAGTTTTCCTTCTATTGGACTGTCTCTCTTCTGCTCTTCACAGTTTACTACACACTGTTTCTCAGAGCTGGAACCGCCAACAGAAGTGTCCCAGTCTGTCAATGTTCTTATGTAGGACACTGTGAATCGGCGACACATATCGTGCCACGTCACCATCCCGAGAGAAATCTCTGCAGAAGAGGCCCTTCTCTGGGTTGAAGATAAACTTCTGGGGCATGGGCCCATTGGCCCTCACATACTCCCACACAGCGAGGAGCAGCAGCCTCACCTCAAAGGGTGTGAGGTAGGGGAAAGCCTCATGGACATTTGCCAGCACAGGAGGCAAGAGTTGGCCTTCTCCCATGCAGGACACCAGGAGGCAGGATGCCTGGAGGTGCCATGGGGAGTCTGTGGATGAAGCCTCACGGGATGCCTCCCAGTGGGCCAGCAGAGTGGCCAGGAGACCTCTGAGTACAGCTGAGCAGTAGCAAAGAGCCGGGCGTCCAGCTGCCACGACTTGAAGAAGAGGCAAGAGCACAGGGTGAGCTTCAAAGCAGCGCCGAATGTGGATGTCTCGCTCCACAGTGGTGCGGGCGTGCTCTTCTGGAGGCCAGGACAGCTCCCCGTTGGCCACATCTGGACACACATTTTCCACCAGCGTTACTGCAACAACCTTGGCAGCCTCAGCATTGATGGGCAGTGGCTCATCGGGGTCAGAGGGTGGTACTGAGCTGTTGAGCCCGGAGGAGCTACAACACTGGACTACGACAGCCAGCAGAGTCTGGACATTCTACAGAGAAAAAAAGAAAATAATGGTGATACATATATATTCTTTTGCGTAGCAGCAGATCAAACACAAAATACGCAAGATAGGAAATTTTCACAGCAGATATTTTGTAAAGTATAGGTATTTGTTCTCCTTCTGTATGCCACTGATGCTAGCTGGAAAATTCAAAACCTTATTGTGTCTTAAGTATATGGTTACATTTGAGATGAACTACATCTATAATTATGTACAATTATATATTTGCAACTCAAGAAGACACTTTCAGTTATCTCCTGGTTAAGCGCAAATTAATGACACTGCCGAAATTGTGCCTTCGTGACCCACTTAGACCTAGAACAACTAGACTTTAAATCTGATGCACATGCGTAAAACTGTGGCCAATTACAAATTTGCCAAAACGTACCTGCATTACCCCAGATGGGTCAGGAAGAGGTATGGCAGTACGGACCTTCAGCCCTTTGCCAATCACCCCGGCGTGAAACACAGACCACACACTGCCAGAAAAGTTGACAGTTGTACCGAACCGACAGTTGATATCCAACAAGGAGGCACCGAGGTCAGGGGACACAGATGGGGTGGGCAAAGGAGCGCCAGACATGTCTGCGATCTGCCCTCCGAACAGGTCAGTGTTGCCTTTGTGCAGTACGCCCTCAACCAGCTGCTGAAGTACTGCCTTAAGAGTGAAGGGGGAGTACGCAGCAAAACGGGACAAGAGCAGGACTGAAAAGTTCACTGCCTCAGCTGCCTGTCCCCCATCTCTCCCCACTTTCCCTCCTTCCCCTCTCCTCCGTAGCGCCAAAAAGAAATGATTGACAGCAGCACGGGAGAGCAGGAGCAGGTGGGCTGGTGAGGAGGTACGAGGGAGTGGGCTAGCGGACAGGAGTCGCACAGCAGCGTGGGATACAGCCGGATCACCATAGAGAAGGAGCGGGGAGAAATCATGAAGGTGTCCTGAGACTGCTGAGCCCACCTGAATGGCCATGGTGGACTGAGCACTTGGTGTTCCTCTTCTTTCCTCATCCTGACTCTGGATGGCTGTGGCGAGGTTAAGCAGCAGCTGCCGAAGCTGCCGGGGCCCCAGGGTGTGTGTGTGGATCTGGGCCACACAGCGAGCTACAGCAGCGGGAATGAGTCCCGCCATGCACGATGAGATTGTGGTGTGAAGCTGCCAGGCCAAAGCCAACTCCTCCGGGGTGCGGGCCTGAGTGAGTAGCTGACAGAGGGCTTCAGTTGCCACACTGGGGCCTCCATACACTGACAGGAGGCAAAGCAACTGATGCAGCCAGAGGTGCCGTTTTCTCTCCAGTCTTAATGTCTCAGCACACAGCTCACCTACATGGGTCTGCAACTCTTCCAAGAAGGGGATGATCGTTTGGGGCTGAGAGGAAGCAGAGTGATGGGGATGGCCTTCCACTCCATCCGAGCGATTGTACACAAGTTTATGAAGATGCAGAAGCAGCATCTGAAGGAGGCGATCGCAACCTTCTCTGACGCCTTCATGAGGGGAGGGTGTAGGACCAGAGATGATGACAGAGGCTGGGGTTGCTGTGTCTGCCAGAAAACGGAGGACCTGGGCCCCTCCTGATGGGCTCTGGCTAACAAGGTGGACAGCAAGCCCCAGCATGTTATCCAGTTCTTCTCTGGGAAGTCCCTGCAGCAGAGTCTGCAACTGGAGCAGGACAGGGGGGCGCAGCAGCTCTACCAGTTCTGCAGACACAGCACCAAAAAGGTTTGGGGACATTGCTGCCAGCTGGAGTAGGAACGGTATCGCAGCTCGGCGGAGTTGAGGAGAACTCTCCCAGGAGGTTGAGGATGAAGTTGGACTCAGAGGGCTGGAGGGGCTCAAGCTCTCCTGGAACATCCTAAGCAGCTCTTTACGGATGCTGTCTGAGTGGTGAGCTGCAAGGTGTCCAAGGATTCCCACCACTGAGCCAATCTTTGGTACTCTGCTGCCTTTATCCAATCCATTCACCACTAGCCCTTGGTCCTTGGCACCGTGGGAGCAGAAGTCTTTGAGTCCACATGCCAGGACTCGACTGATGATCGTACCTGGAAAAGCGGAGCCAATGTGAGCCACCACCCAGTCAAAGTGTGGGGAATGCTGGACTGAGGTGTCCAACAGCGCATCTACACAGGCATCAGGGCACCAGGCAAGCATGGCAGCCAAACACTGTGAGTATGCCTCCATGAGTGAACGGGTGGCAGAACAGGACATCCATAGCTGGAGGAGCTCGTTGAGGCTGGAGGAGTGGGGGGCAACCCTGCGACTGGCATGCTTACTGCTCAACTGGCCGAGTAAGTCCACGGCCCAGGCGGACACCAGAGGGGCCCAAGCCCGTGGGTTGAGGCGGATGAACTCTGACAGCACACCATGAACCTCCTGAAGACAAAGACACCAGAAATAATTCATATGAATTTCATGTGACTTTCCTGACCATTACCATGATTCTATGAATGCAGGAACACATTGTGTTGAGGTAGGCAAGGTCTGTTACTGTTGTGTAAGAACTATGTAGTGATGGGTTATTCAGAAACACCTGACCTCATCTATCTCACATGTGTCTCTTCATCCTGACAGAAATTTAGACACTCAAAATTGAAGCAAATACTATAATTTTTATTGTGTTCACAAATCACTAAATTGTGAAGAGAATACCCAGTAATAGTGTAATCTATTCATCACTTAATAATATTAAAGCTCTCACTGTTAACAAATACTAAATCCTGTGTGTGGCCTTGTGTCAACTTACCTGTATGATATCGTCCAGGTTAGAGCTGACCCCAGAGCTGGCATCACCCTCCGTCTCAAGGTTGTGCAGGAATGCAGAGACGTGCTCATCATAGATGCCCCTCAAATGCTCCAGCACTGCTCCTCTACAGGCCGGGACAGAGCGTAGCAGACGTACAGCACAGCGGGCGTGTTCCCGGACACTGAGCTTCCGTCCCTGAACGGCGTCAACGCCACTGATGAAGGACTTGATCTCCTGAGAGAGCTCCTGGCCACTGAAGCAGACAACAGGAATGGAATGTGGATAGTTGATAAGATAGTAGGAAAAATATAAAGGTGTGTATTTTATACATAATTACAAACCAGAGATATATTTGGAAAAGCAGTAATTGAATGGTTAACTGTATTCATGCAGAAACTATTTCAATGCATTATTGCATTGATTACTGGTGGTTTTATTTCTATGTCACATTAATCGATGCTCAGAATAATCATTAGAGACCTGAAATACATTTTATTTCAACAATTATCGCTGGAGCCCAAACAATCAGTCAATTAATCAATTGACAGATATTTAAGTGACAAATATTCTAATAATTAATTAGTTTAAATATTTTTTCAGCAAAGATACCACAATATATCTGGTTCCATGCCCTGAGCTGTAAGGATTTGGGTTTAGAGGAAAATGTGATCAATATATTCTGGCAGTTTGTAGCAGTTAAGCAGCTTGATCGATGATGAAAATTGTAGCCTCAATCTAAGTTAATGACACAAAGGTAAAAAACACAACAGCAAATACTCACAACTGTAAGGCTGGAGCCAGAGAAGGTTTGGCATTTGTGCTTGGAAAATTATTATCAAAACAGATGCGTATTCACTTTGTGTTCATCAACCAATGCATTAATCGGTGAATGGTTTCAGTTTTAAATTAATTCAACGCTTAATTATTTCAGCACTAATAAAAATTTCAAAAATTACCTGGATACAGCTTCAAAAAGATTAAGTTAACTCATGTGATTACACAATTTGGGATTTTTTGAGTCGTTGGTCATTAAAAGAAAATAGTGCAAAACAACATTTTGGACTCTCTTTGTGAACTTGTCATTTTTCACCCTTTACAGACAATTTGAAATCCCATTAACGTACATGAAGTATATCAAATAAAGCCTTGACATCTATTGTTATTAGCAAGTTTCATCCTTAACTGCCTGTGTGAAACAGTCGTATACTATATAAACGTCTCTGCACGGACCTATTTACCTGCGTACCGTAAACTTATAGATTACAAATATAAAGCTTATATCAAAAATAGAAAATTAGTACTTCATAGTCTAACTGCATTGGACCAGCCCGTCCAGTCGTTTCCTACCACCACTCACCTCGGGACAGTCTGCGGTGTGTGAGTGTGTGAGCTCTGCATCGCTTTCAGCGGACTCCCGTCAAACACCACAGACATAGCTTGATCTTTTAACATTTAAGTGACACATACAATCCTCTCCTAGACTCTAGTGCTTCTATGTGAGCAGTTGTGACAGCTTTGTGTTATTACTCTCTAATTCTAACGGCAGACTTGACCGAACGGCCGGTCCTAATCCGGAAGTTTTTTCTTCTTCGTCGAAGTTGAAAGTAAAACGAATCACAGCTGACGTCACTGGCGACATCCAGTGGCTGTTTGGAATGCTTGTATGCTTGAATCTGATCTTGCTGCAAATGTAGTCTGATCAACTGGTGTCCATGTTCTGTTTCCTCCATATGAGTTTATACTTTTACCATGTTTACTTACAATCAATTAATAACTGACTAAAAACGTTGATAATAAAAATTAAATTCTGAATTTAATAGCAAAGTGTTCTAATATTTTTTGGCATCTCTATTTCATATTGGTTGGACAAAAATAATAAAAGAAACATACGCTGAATCTTGAATCATGCTTCTTTTATGATAATCTATTTTTAAAACCCCAATGACAAAATAAAGTGAAAGCCTAGATACGAGTTGATTTATTTCTATCTTCCTAAATTTAAATGGCAGCAGAATGTATATGATTTACATTGGTTCTGAGATTCTATAATTACATTAAAATAATAATCAACAATTAATAAACAGGGAGTTTACCATAAAAGATTAATGCTAATTATATGGCTGGCTTCAGTGGTTCTATTATTGATGTGCTTTAAAAGTTGTCATTAACAAATACAGACACATGAAGGAGGAGGGTTGTAACATATATTTTGTACCACAATTTGTAATATTTTCTCCTTAATCGAGACAACAGAGACAATTTTTACTGAAATATAAATCACGATGAACTTTGACACTTGGTGTGTGATTAAGTAACAATAAAATGTCAAATGATATTTAGAATTATTATAATCTTGTAAACTTCCAACAAATATAATAGTAATATTATTATTAATAATAATCATTATTATTATTATTATTATTATTATTATTATTATTATTATTATTATTATTATTATTATTATTATTATTATTATAATTAGTAGAGTACTACTAGTAGTAGCATTATTGATGTATTTGATCCACAACATTGATATGTGATGTGGACGGAAGTGAGGCTCTTATTTTGAAGGAGTCGGGCTAAATGGCAAAAATCAGCTGATCGCCGACAGCCAAGCTTTGGTGACTGCGACTTTGTTGGCGTGTTTGATCGCAAAATCAGTCGTGGAGCTAAAGCCAAGGTAAGAAGAGTCAGTAACCTGCAAACTAACTGTAATAGAAATGTTTTAATGTAATGACGATACAGTATTTTGAAGCTGTTCTAATGTAACTAGAGAGAAAAAAATGTGTGTGATGTCAACACAGAGCAGATCATGCTAACATCCAGCCCCCTTTGGCTGCATTCACGCTGCTTGTAGTTGGCTGAAGTTTACTGAAAGTAAAATGTTATGAAATTTTGTTCTTTGCTATCTAGGTCTATCCATCTAAATATTGGGTAATAAAGAGAACAATGGTGAAAAATAGTCAACTTATTTCCCAGTTACTGTTAATCTAAATGGCTATTTTGTTTTAACACAGATGTTAAATAAACACAAAAACATGCAAATGTATTGCACGTATAATGCAGGATATTAAAACGGTCCTGTAATATCTTCATGGTGATTGCAACGTTCAGCTTTTAGTGGGGCAGGTAGTATATTGTTTGGACTATTTCACGGAAAACGAAACTGAAGCTCTACTGGCCGATACTGAGGCGTGGCCCCAACATTTTGTAATACCCTTTTCATTGAAAAGGCTTGGACGCCTCTCAGTATGACCTAGTACAGTTCTACGGCACCACAAATTACAGCCTTAAGAAGATTATATTGCCTCTCAAACAGATTTAACGGATCCTAATTAAAGTTTTTAGCTAATTTTTTAACTGCAGTTTAACTACTGTTTTGGGTCACTCTCACCATTCTTTAAGTTTCTTTCCAGAGAGAAAGTTCCATGACAACACTAACTGTCCAGCAACAAATACAGTTTCCAGCTTGTGGAGCATTTTGATTTAGATATGCTGTGTGCAGATGCTGTGTAAACTATTGCTAACAGGTTTGTCATAACAACTTAAAAGAATACAATGTGAGTAGAAAAATCTGTTCTGTGCTAATATTGGTCTAATTTGATTTTTGATAGCCATCTGGGAAGACAAAATTTAAAGAGGATATTCACACTGACATGGCCCCAACACTGGTAAGCAGTCATCCCTCAATCAGAGTTTATGAAAATATCATTTTTTTTTCCTTGTCATTTTGTTGTATTATGGAAATCACATGTTATTTCACCATGTGGTAACAATATATTGTTGTATGCAGCATTCAATTTAATTTGATTTACTTTAGTTTTATGTAATCTTTTCTTATCATATCTCAGATAAAAAAAGAAAAACCTTTTTTTTACTGTGACTTTTCCAAGTATGACCAGAAACCCGAGCCTGGTGACTTGATCGAAATATTCCGCGGCGCCTATCAGCACTGGGCTGTGTACATTGGTGATGGCTATGTCGTTCATTTGGCACCACCCTGTGAGTCTTCCCCACAACCACCACCATGATCAATAATTCATGAATCACTGCAAAATCACAGAATGAGTTACAATAAGGAGTGCATACATTCATCGTGTCTGTTTTTGGCATTTATCTTTAGTTGAGGGCCAGGGTTCAGGCTCCAGCAGTTTGATGTCTGTCCTATATGAGAAGGCCATGGTGAAAAGAGAGGGGCTGTGGGACGTTGTGGGAACCAATAACTGGGAAATCAACAACAAACTGGACAAGGACTACAAGCCTCGTCACGTAAATGTCATTGTGAGGGAGGCCCGTGCTTTGGTTGGCGAAGAGCTGCCTTACTGTGTCATAAGGGGAAACTGTGAGCACTTTGCCAACGAGCTGCGATACGGCAAGGCTGAGTCCCGGCAGGTATGTGGAAATACGTTTTTGTCTTTACAAGCAGCTTTTTGAAGAGGCATAAAGATGAACAGCAACGTAGCAACCATGAAAAAAATAACTTATCCATCATGTTACTAAATAATTGGGGCTCTCCACCTCCCTCTGATACCACAAGGGGCGAAGCAAGTGTCTCACTGTCATCACAGCACGACATTGATTTAGTAAAGAAACAGTATGAAGGACAAAATATGTCCTAAATAGGAATGTAGCAACTAGGGACGACAAAGAAGGAGAGCAAGTTAACTGGAGGACAGGGCATCAAAAGGAAGAATGACAGGTGGAACCCACCTTGTACAGAGCTGCAGCATAGACTGTATGTTATATAGCAAACACTTCCTCCAACTGTATGAACATTAACCCAAAATATCCAGGAAATGGAGGCTGAAAAATTGTACTGGTAACGTGACTTTGAATCACAGTCTGTGCAGTAGTGATCATGGAATGAAGCCCCAGTATCGAGGTCCCATCTGACTCGTATGCGAGTTATCAGTTGATTGCAGAACAACTACTATTCCAAGTTTACAACAATCAGTTATGGAAAGCTAGCGGTACATCCCCTCTGAACTTATGCACAGTTCCCAAATATCCGACAACATCCATTGAAATATATCCGACATGTACTTTGACTGTTTGGTTGGTCAAAGTCCCGATCGCTAACTGGATGGGATTTCTGACCTATACTGCAACCAGCCACCAGGGGGGCGTCTAGCTCATTTGGCTTTATTTTTGGGGAGCTCTCATGACCTCTATCTCCGTATGTCTATGAGCTCAATACCATAAGATTTTAGTGTTAATTTATTGTTGATCTATTTTTTCTGTATAAAAAAAGGAAAGATTAAATGTCTGATTATAATAGTCACCTTTTTTCATGCTGGGTAAGTAATGAATAAATAAATGTAAAGCATTCAAATCACATCCGAAATACAATAATGTGAATGGTAGAAGTCCAGCATCTCCAAAAGGAAACCCCAAAGGGGCTTTATATTGGCCAGATCTAAGGATGTTTGTTAAAATTTTAAGAAGGCTCACCAGCTCAAAGGTGTGTGCAATCTCTCCTTGCAGGTACGTCAGGCGGGTGAAACCGCTGTGTATGCAGGCGTCGCTGCAATGGCGGTGTTCGGTGTCGTGGCTTTAGCAGGAGCTTTTTTTGGAGGCAGCAAAAACCAAGACAAGAACAAACAATGATCGATTCCTGGGCTTCTCCTCTGATCCACTAATCACAAGCTAAGCATAACTGATACTGAGTGATAAATCTCACAGATTAAGTAACATGCA
>CAAKHC010020256.1:2468-35202 GCA_901007825.1 Macroramphosus scolopax
GATATAGCAGACTGGTAGGGGAGTTTGTGGTGCTCCTGTCAAGTTTCTTTTATTGCTTGAAGTGTTGCAATATAGGGAATGGCCCTCTATCTCTGGTGTCAGTGGCTGTTACTATTATAATGATTAAATGACATCAGATACTATTCAAGTATGACCCATTACTAAATGACCCATTACATGTTGACGTTTTTACTTCAGTGCCTGGAAGCAGCTCTGTGTTTTCCTATTTTTCTTAACGTTCCCACACTCAGCTGGCACTTTTGAGTTGCCTCAACTGATGACGAACTGCACGAAATGGCGATGTTGCCTTGTCTGTCCTTCGAATGGCTGCACATGTTCTCATGCCAAGAGCAGTCAGCTCTGCCATCGCCGGATGAGGGGGAAACCTTTCTGTTCAGCCCAGGATACCTTGCAAATATGGAGAGGACGGAGCAACGAGGGACCTGGGATGACAGGAACTGGAGGATAAGAGTTGGGAAGCATTGTGTAATCACCTAAAATCGTTAGAGCTGATGGATTGGCCCTGTCGTCAGTGGCACTTTTGTGGAATGGTGACCCAGTAGCCCCTGCCCTCGCTGGCCTCGTGATCAGCTATTGGCCAGAATTGATTTGTGGAGAGTGGTGTGTGTTGGTGAGGAAGAGGGAATGGGTTCATAATAACCATACTTGTACACTTTGTTTATTAGCACCCTTTTCCTCTAAGGCATACACAGTTCTCTCTTACTTTGTATCCATATTCAGTGGATGAAAGGCCACCAAGACCCACGACATCCCATGTTACAGTTCAAGCTGCATTTGAATAGGTGTTTCTTTAGTGATGCTATGAATGTCATTTTCTCTTATAAACAATGTTCCTCCCTGAAGTCACACAGATTATATCTGTTGTTTTTCTGTGAGGTAGAAACTGTTGTCCGGGATAGGATACTCTCTGGTCGCCAAAAGAGGAGCCTTTTTTGCTCCGAAAGTTCCCCGTGCTCATGCCTCTCAGCTCCATTACACAGGGTGTAACACTGATTTAGCACTCTGCCTGAGAGCTCTCTGCTTGTCTGAGAGGGAAGGTTCAATAACTCAACACTCACTTGTGTGTAGATGTGTTTCAGCGTGTGTGTGTGTGTGCATGTGCTGTTTGATGTATTAGACTGCCGGTTGTGTGAGAAGAGGTGAGGTTTTGACTCTACATTAGTGTCAAATGCACTTTAATTAAATGTGATTTTGTATTGAAGATGTTTCACACTGTTCCAGGATGCATGATCTATTGTAGGTGTGTTGGTGTTAATGGCAGAGCATCCTGTGAGCACCGTCCTGCTGTCAGATCCCTTTAATGTCAGCACACAATCGTAACAGTTACTTGAAGTATGCGGCGAGGAGCTTATAAGCTGGGTTGAAGGTAATTTTTAGCACATAACGACTATTGGCTGCTATTTTGTTGCTCTTTCATTATTCAGTGTTTGTACAGTGGGTCAGACTCTAATGAATTCAAAATGATAGTTAACAAGGTAGTTCAGACAAAAGGAAACAGCCATCTTTATGGAGCAGATGAGTCTCCCAGCATGAGAGCTGTCCCACTTCATCTATTTTTCATCTCTCCCTCTTGCTCTCCCTCTCTCCCGCTCTCTCCATCATTTATTACTACTACATCATAGCCCTTCCTCTTATGTACCCATCCCAATTTTTCTGAATATCTTGACACCATTTTCGTGTTTGCTATCTTTCTCTACATGCATGGTTTTGCCTGTCCCACATAGACATACGTGCTGCAGGATGAGTACGTATACATCAGACCCTCCTTCGTTAAAGTGGATGGGGCATACACAGCGTCCAGTCCCTGTGATGTTCTTTATAGCACAGGACAACATGTTACCTTGTCAGCCCTTGTAATTCTGTCTCAGCCAGGTCTTTGAGTACGGATTGTGGCAGGCTATTTATTCTCCGTCCTCTCATCTCTTTTCTCTGTGTGTTTGTACCTGAGTGCTTCGATTTCATCTGCCCTAACTGTGCAGATACCTTGCTGGTCACCATTTTGAGACACTCATTCTGAAGCTCATTTTTATTCCCTTTTTTTTTTAATGACCATTTTGAATTGTTTCCCACTCCGACCCGATCCTAGAAATCCATCCCTGCTTATGGCACCCTCAGCCCTTCAGCCCTGCCCTGACCTAATTCACACAGAAGCCTGCATCTCAGCATAGCACAGCTCAGCGTGGCATTGCCTGCAGTTCCTGGAAAACATGCACGCACACACACACACATGCACACGCAAATTGACACACACACATAGAGAAAAGACTCCATGTGCTTTCATCTCAGGTCCTAGAAATCCTTAGGGAAGAATCTACTTTGCTTTGCTGTGTAATTAACAATCCACTGTATGATTTGGTAAAAGATAACTTGACTTGAAGAAAGCTGGAACAAATCTTCTCTTCCATGGAAAATAAAACACACGAAGCTGCCGACTGACACGCCTCCCAAGGGGCAATATTGTCCTTCCATGGAGATGTATTTTGACCAACTTAAAGAGGATAATAAATCGTATCTCGTTTTTGTCTCTACCATCTCCTTCGCAATTTATAGGATGACGTCTCACAAACCTGAAGTCTGTCACACTGACCTTTTTTTTAAAATAGTAAAACAGTGTCCAAACACTGAAGATGTTTGCTTGTTTATATCCACCAGACTTACAAACATTCTGGTCAGTGTGACATTTCCCATGTGAAAATGTGTTTCTGTTGATAGTTAACGGGATCAGATTTTCACACCAGATGTCCAAATGTAAATTGTTAGTTATTCCCGCAGGAAGTGTTTGAAATACTGTCGTCACTCTCCTCCCCACTGGAACTGAAGAGCAGTGCAGAAGAACAGTGGGGGCATTCTTCATCATCAGGTGTAAGATTGGTCACTTTACACCTGTTTATACATTTAGCGGTTATATTGTTGGGTTTTCTTAATTTGATTTAAAAGTAAATCTCCACATGAAATAAAAGCGTGCAGCTTTCCCACATTTACCGTACCGTGAACGCAGCACCGATACAGCTGCAGCTCACATGCATGTGTTGAGTCACTGGACGACCTGCAACTACACACACTTGGAGGACTAGACGATGCAGAATCTGAATCTTGAGTCATATTTGGTCCAGCGTTCTCCAGTTTGACAGTTTGATGCGGATGTTGTGAACTCTGGCACGATTCACGCACCCGACAGCAGCGATTCTCTCGGGACTGTGCAACCCAGCCTGCCTGCCTAGCCCGCTGCCTCTCTTTGAAAATGAATTGAACACCAGAGGGTGTTGCTTTTAATGTGAAAAGGTTTACATTTGTTCTTGTGTCCCCCCCGATGAGTGTTTGTCTGTAGCAAAAGGACTTCGTAGCGAAGGGGAAGTTATTACCACTTCCTAGTTTCGAACTGCTGGCTGATGGGTCAAGTCTCCAGGAGAGACCCCATTAACAGTGAATGAATCCATTGTTTAAACCTCACGGTATTTCACTGTAATCATGCTCTTACGATGATAGAATATATCTCCCTTCAGTGTGTGCACATTCTGAAACGCTCAGTACTAAATCCACTTCACACAGTGCTTGCTTACTCTAAGCTGTTATATTATGAGTGAGATCTAAAAAAAGAAGAGCGATTTGGTTCGGTCGTGTAGCTCTTAATGTTTGGACAGCCTACAGGCAAAGATGGTCTTTCTAGGTTTCAGGGCCAGTATCACAGTTGGGTATCTCTCAGCTCTGATTGGGCCAGATGGTCCTTCCCTATGTCTCTCCGACCTTTCCACAGTCACCATTTTGTCATTTGTTTTCATACCTTCTTGACCAACTTCTCAACAGGACAGATGGCGCAGTCGGTTTGAGAGATGTGGGAGAAAAGACATGGCAGATCATCAAGAAACCTCCCTCATGACAGCGAACCTTACAAGGAATAACTCCTTGTTTGTGTTTGTTTGTGTTTTTTTTATTAGAGAGAATCAGCGTTCATGTTTGAAACATTAACTTTAAACTTGTGTTCACCTGCACACAGCAGATGGTCTTAAAATAGAGAGTTGTTTTCAAAAAAGAGAGTAGAGAGAGACAGTGACTGAATTATTACTATCACCATTTGATACCATGCAGAGAGCCGGCCTTGGTTGGCCTTGCAAAAATACAAAGCAAAATTGTGTTTCTTACGTTTTGATGGTCATCAAGTACGATTCCATTTCAGAACCGGTTCCAAATTGTCCGATCCATCAGGATCACAGGCCTCCGAGATGGCCGACCATGTTTACAGATCTCAGCATGTGTTTCTGACTGTTGCGAAATTGTGTTGCTGGAAACCTGCGACAAGAAGAAGTCGTGGAAGAGAAGAAGAAATGGTCCAAAGCGCAACTTCCTTCCTCAAAGATGATGACAGTGAGAGTTGTAATGTCTGTAAAGTGATTATTTTTAAGTAAGAGAGGAAACGCTAACACTATGCTGAAACATCGTTCTGCAACATGGGATGCAGTTCCAGGACTGTAATGTATTTGACACACGACAGAGCGGAAACACCTTAATATTTTAACATCAGCGCCGCGCAAGAAGACTCGACTGATATTTTTCTTTGACTAGAAAAGAAAAATCAGGAATTAAGGAGTGAGCACAAATGTGTCCATGATGACATGTGACGTCCTTATTCTCGGGTTCGATGGCACAGTGGGACACACACATGGGAAGGTCGTGTTAAGCACCAGAAACTAAGCAACACCACGTCTATACTTTAAGTAAGCAGCGTGCCCAGAGACAGATGAGAGTGATGTGATAACGCGATTAATCGAGTGAAATAACTACTCATGTTTGAACTTTGCCTTTAAGCAGTTAAAGTAAAAAGGGTGCTTCTGGGCTGTTGTTTGGACACAGAGTTCTGTGCATGAATTAGCAACACGAGGATCATTGGACTATTTGTGTAAACATTTGCTTAAGTTGGGGCTCTGCACGTTACGTTTATTTGCTGCTTGTCTGTATTCAAACTGTCATTTGAGTATTTGCAAAGCACATTTCTCAGATCGCCATCCTGTTTGGATAGCGTCAGTTAGCCTGTCTGTATTGGGGGTTGGTGTGTGTGTGTGTGTGTCTTCCTGGATACTGGTCTTATAATGGTGATGAGGATGTCCTTTAAGAAACAGGAAGAGTTGGGAGTTGAGCACAAACACAGTTGTTTACTTCAAGGACCCCTAATTGGATTAAGCTTTCAGCAAGCACACCAAACTTCTCTGCATCTATTAAACATCCATCACAATCATGGTTTAGTCAGTAAGTACTCTGGTTTAGTAACTTCAGACACTTAATTTTTAGCAGATTAAGTTAGTGTGCTTCCTCCGATAAATAAAGGCATTAACTAGCTGGTTGGGTAACTTAATTTAGCGATTAGCAGCATTCTAAGCTGCTGGAAACTGTGTTGCCAGGTGGTGTTTTAGAGGTGAGGAGGGAGAAATGGTAGAACTGTTTTTATTTACTCTTTACTGTATATTTAGTGGCTACTTTCTTAATATTTGCAGGAAAGCCATCCATGGTTAAAGAAACAAGTGTTCTTGGATTTCCATAATGTTTATGAACACTGTTTGACTTGGCCAGAGTTTCTCGGTCTGTCAGTGAGTGTATGCTGAATGTCAGCTCGATCCTCCAGATGCTACCGAGGAATTCGCAACGCTCCGCACAGCTGGACTTCGGCCAAAGCTAATGGTCTTTCTGTGGCAGTTTTACTCTCTTTATGAGCTGTGACCACAAGGCATGACTCCCACGATAATTGTTACTTTGATCAGGAAATGGAGTCCGTGTTCTGTTAGCGTTGAACACCAGAGAAGCCATATATAGGTCTCTCCGGGTAAAGTAATAAATAAGGAAACCACAGACAAAGAAGGGGTCGTGGGACATTTACAAGGCATATTTCCTAAATTCTTTCCAATAAAAAAGAGTTTTCTCCTAAAGAAAAAATAACAAAATACGGAAGTTCTATATGACAGTTTACTTAGTGATTATTGACTTTGGATGGGTTTGTTTTGCCACATGATGAAGGTCACATGCCAGAAAACTTAAACATAGTGCAGCTCTAGAACAATATTTAAAGATATTTGATATTATGAAGATGCCCAGGGGCAATAGTCCCTTCTGACATATTTTAACCACAAAAGTTATATACAAATATACTGTTTTATAACGATTTCCATCTTCAAAATTGTCTTTTATTTTTTAAATGGCAATGTAACCAAATGATGATACTGAGACCTGGATGTCAGTAAACAGACCAGGTCTGGTTTGTGGTTCAGAGGTGTGAAATGTCACGTAAGTGGAACCCGCTTAGTCTCGACCTCAATCGTTTCTTGTTTTAGTTCATGACAGAGAATGTCTGCTCACACAAACTATGTGGAGCCAATAAACACAGCCTTTTTTTTGCAAAATGTCTGGAAACCTGGCTTCATCCAGTTGCCTGGAAGTCAACAAGAGAAAGCGGGGGAGGGCATGGATGTATGAAAAGAACTGGATACAGTGTTCTGGGTGGGATCTCGTCATTCCCTATGAGAGCTTTAGGGAGGGTTCATAGCAAGACGAGTTACAGAGCCAGATGGCATTATAGTGGTGCTGCCACCATGAGGTGAGTGGAGGAATTGCATTTATGTGTTGTATTGACGGTGCTAGTGGCCATAAATAAAATACATTATAAGACAAAAGCCGCGGGCCGTATGAAACCTGACCGCGGGCCCGGCATTTTGGACATGCCTGCTCTAAATGTACTGGGAAGAATATCAATGTGTGCTTGTGGAAAATACCCAATTATTATACTGCAGGGGAATAAAACTGAGACGAGAACATTTTAAAGGTGAATAACATCATGTTGAAGAAAATCATTCTTAACCCGAGCATGAGGATTTACATGATTAATGTTTCCGTGTTTAAGGTCATATAGTGACGCAATAAAACAAACACAACACATTTGAATTCATTCAGCGAGCTTGTAGTCCACTCTGATTAAAGTTCACTTACAAATGACTCGCCAAAAATCTTATGACCTGAGGGAAGGTGGGCTTTGTCCTAGAATTGTAATGAAAATGTAAAAAAGCTAAATTAAAAAGTGTTCGTAGACAGGAAGGGGCATTTTTCATAGATTAGTTTCTTTTTCTGGTGACACTGACATGGGACAACGCTGACCTTCCTTGTTTGTAAAGGTGATAATCTTTCTGCAAACCTAGTCACTGGATTATTATTGTTCCCCTTTGACCAAAGTCATACTGTTATGTAGGCATAAACATGCAACAGCCCCCCCATTCACTTCTGTTTCAGCAGCCCTGAATTAAAACGGCACAGGGCGTCTTGTTGGTGCAACGGTGAAATGCTGTCCACCAAGGAAGTTTGAGTCGCAAGATTTATGAAGTTTGGTCTTAACAGACACTCAACATACTGCAAAAATACTTAGTATTTGTAGTTGTGGTTGACAAGATTTTACATCCCTCGTTAGTTACCATGGCAGCAATCATTTCATCTCTCCTCATGATGATTTACTATGTAAACCGCAGAAATGCTGCACTCTGCACCGTATGGTTATTGTTCAGCGTTACGTCTCAGTCAAGCATCCCTGGACCTCGGCCAAAACACCAGACATCATCAGGAATGTCCGCCTCTACTCTTTAATGGGTCATGGGAAAGTTCTATTGCTAGTTTTAGTTCTGCTGCCTTGTCTTTCATTGTTGATTTTCTTTGGTAGGGAACACAGATTTAGCTTCTGTATAGTAGAGAAGGAAACAGGGCAGAGCTACTGGTCGAGCCTACTTCGCACTGCTGTTGTTCCGTGTCATGACATAAATCATAGATGAAGTGATGAGGTTTCTACTTAATCCACAAGTACGCCTAAATTGATTGATGCGTGGCGTTCGCTAAGCTTGAGTGGAACTGTCTGATCCACATTCTCACTCGTGTATCTGCTCTCTGTAGCGGAGGATTTGTGGAAACGGACTGTGGAAACATTTTGACTCACTGTCTAGACGCTGGCACAAACACTCAGCCAGAGACGAGTATTTAAACAATGAAGTGAAAGTTCACCAAACATAAGAGTTATCTTCAAGCTTTGCTGGTGTTGTTGTTAACGTTCACACCAAGCATGTTGACACAAAGTGTGAGAGATGGAGATGTTCTTACTGTATCCACCACAGAATGACAGAACACTGCGTAAGCCGCTTTGGCCACAAGAGATATTCATGGAGGCCTTACAAATAAACTTGTCATCAAGACAAACCTCAACATTTAGCCATGCGGGGGCTGGAGTCTGATCTCAATCTGGAATCAGCAGGCCAGATCTTATGTCTGTCGCCAATTTATCTAATCTGCTGAGTTAACAACAGTTTTATCTTTTAGCCCAAATGTCACATGCATGATGAGTGGACGTAGGTCGGACACACTGACAGGTGTGCTCGTGTTTCAGGGGAGCTTTCTCTGAGGTGGTCCTGGCCGAGGAGAAGAGGACACAGAAACTGGTGGCCATCAAGTGCATCCCTAAGAAGGCGTTAGAGGGCAAAGAAAACAGCATTGAGAACGAGATCGCAGTCCTGCACAAGTAAGTAGCTTTCACTTATGTTATATGCATCATATGGACCTTAATTAAAAATGATCTGACGTCTATTAGGATCCTCATATTTCAACAGTAGAGAACTGGAGTTTCCCAACAGGGGCAGTTAAAGGATCAGATTTCAGATGTCGCCCTCTATGATTCACAACTGAACATGACCACAGGTTGACAACAACTGTGTATTGGAGGCTGACGGTTGATAGATGTGTTGCTCAAATTCCACAGAACAGGTTTGTATTTTGGAAACAATTTCCTGGTTCCTCTGGCAAAAAAATAACATAACCCTCAAACACCCAAATGTACAGTTTAAGTCATGCATTGACTTTGTGTTAACATGTAGTATTTGACTCAAATTAAAAAAATATCCAATGAAGTTGAACTTCAGGGTCGTTGTAAAACTCCATGGCGGAAAAAAAACGTGTTTTTTCTTTGTGAAAAAAATGATTTACCACCATTTCCATGTTGTCCAGTGTGTTTCTTGGCAGGCGATGTGGCTCTTAGCCTTGATTGAGATCAGTTTTCATTGGAACTACTTTCAGCAGCATGTTGTGTCCTGCTGCTGAAAATGTTCTGGGGTGAGAAACACATGTTATACACGTTCATATACACCAAATATGAGTATTTCTTCTTCTTATGTGAAGCCATATGGATTAAAATGTCAGCACAGACACAGACACAGACATGCCCAGGATCATTCACACATACAGACACTACAAACCAATGCATCGTCTCTGTACCTGTACAAGACATACACTCATTTCACTTTAGTATAACGAGCCAAAGGAAAGTGACAATAACAGTCTGTGTAATTGGGGAGTGTTTGAAACGTTCTTCTCTTAGTTGTAGGGAATTATAGGCCATTGTGAAAATGGCTTATCTACAAGTTATTTTTAGAGCTCTTGTTGCCTGGGTTACAGGAGACACACAACTCTAGCCAATATACAACTATGATCCCTCCTGAGGTAAGTATGGTCGAATGAGACTGGTGGGGGGTCGGTTAGCAGTTCAGTTACAATTTTCGCAAATAGAGCAAACTGAGGTAATCTTGGCATGATCGCTGAGCTGTTTGTGTACCGAGGTCTTTTTTACTTATTTTAACATGTCAGCCTTAACTCCCCCTTGGTCTGCAGAGCAGGAGACATGGTCTAAGTGGGTGATAAAGTATTTAAAAGGTAAAATACACGTGTCCTTAAAGTTGCAGTAATCGGTATTTAAACAGTTCATTTGCAAAATACAAATAAAATTAGAATTAATACAATTTCAAAAATCTTTATTTAATTGTATTTTGTTAAATAGTTTTAGTTCATGTTCGTCCTTGTTAAGAATGACTTTAATCTTTCTTTGCAGAGGAGCATCCTAAATGGGTCAGATGACGTCACGCACAACTACCACCAAACAGCAACAGCAGTTAACCTGAATTTTAAAATTATCATATAAACCAGAAACACATTTTCTATCAGGGGCATCTGTGGCGGATTTCTGATGGAGAAACATGATTCATTTAACTTTAACTGATGAGCCCCTTCTGCCAGGAGAGAGACATTGAGTCTGAACAGAAGAGATTTCAGTGAATAAACTCTTGTAAAACCAGAAGACACATAGATAGTGTAAGAAGCAGTCTTTCCATTTCATCCACATTTTCAATGTCGTTGTTACAGGCTGAAGATTTGGCTTCTCTCGTCTCTAATTTGCTTACTTCTGTACTCCGATGCCCTGCGAGACCCACGGGTGTCGACAGAGGACAGCAGATGACTCACCAGCCTTCAACAGATATTTCAGTTTTCTTCCAATGAACAGCATCAACCTCACCAGTGCTACATGTCACCCACACAAACACAGAAACACCTGCGCGGAAACATACAGCACAGTTAAATGCAGAATGTTTTTCACCTTCTGTGATAGCGAGTGGATGTGCATGCTCGAGCTCACACATGTTCACACGTGTCTGCTCACTTTAATCTGTCATTCATCCGTCACTGGGTCGATTTATCCTTCTACACCGAGCTAAGCAGAGGAATGAAGGCGTCCGTACATTGTTACGGTCTGGATCATTGCTGTAATCCAGCATCATTTTTAGGCTGACACCCCCAGTACAGCTGAGGCACATGTCTTTGTGTTGTCGTTGTCCTCTAACCTCATGTCAACTCAATAACTGATTATCACACAGGCATAAGGCAGACACTGAGGTACATGAAATAAAAAGGATGCACACCAACTCAAGTGCACAGTGAAGCTAAATAATGAAACACATTGAGACATGAGCTTCAGACACTTCCAGACTCAATCGTGCAATGCAAGATTGTTTAGCTATTACTGCCATTATCCCAGTAACTAATGGCTCATCACTGCCTTTTTCTGATGAGTTTTATAGAAGAATAAACTGGTTTCCAATCCAACAATACATTCGTCCCTCGGGATGCATGTTTGTGAAATTCTGGGCCAACAATGATCCACTGCATCTTCGGTTCGGAGTGAGACGGAGCAGAAACATTCTCTCTGCTTGGAGAGAG
The DNA here is from genome assembly GCA_901007825.1 of Macroramphosus scolopax. Classification (NCBI taxonomy): domain Eukaryota; kingdom Metazoa; phylum Chordata; class Actinopteri; order Syngnathiformes; family Centriscidae; genus Macroramphosus; species Macroramphosus scolopax. Next base: position 13,545 of record CAAKHC010020256.1, read on the forward strand.
CGAGAGCTGCACGACAGGATACTCTGCTTCTTCTAACTTTTTCTCTGAGGGACCGTTTTACATTTAATATAGTTGAAATCACGGCACAGCCGTTGTTGGGTGTGGAGATTTTTATTAGATGTTATAAAATCTAAATTTTGGCGGGGAGTGCAGTGTCTGTAACAAGTAACAAAAGGCTATTTGCTAGCTATTTATTTATAGCTGTATGACCTTAATGTAACAGCTGGTAATATGGAGAATGGTGTCTCCTTTATTACCACTCCACACACAGAATCCCTGTTCTTTCACTGTAATGTAATTTGGAGGGACTGAGCAGGAAACCTGAGTAATGCTTTATGGCAACAGAAACAAGCTCAGAGGAGGTTGGATGAGGAAGAAGAAAAGGGAGCGGTCCCTCTGTCGTCCTACTCTGCATGTCCTAATCTAAAACTGTTGTTCCCCGGGACAAAGAGACGAGTTAGTGTAGTTCGTTTACAGTAACATTGTATCATTTGACCGAGGTTGTAATACACATTTCATTCAAGCGCATGATATATCTTAATGGCATGTGTATGAAGTAAAGCGGAGACATAATGTATGTATGGTGACGTCCAGCACATAACGGTCAGGTAGAGAACGGCATCACATTACCAATCTGGAGCTGGCGAGTGAGTCATCGTCTCGTCCCTTTCACTGCACCTACAGGTCTCAAGGGGCATCGGAAATCAGAGTGAAGCCAATTAGGGAGTCGCATGCCACAACACAGTGGCCTCGTCCACAGCCAGTAAGAAGTACATGTGACCAGCACATCCACCGACTGTCCCGACACTACCTGCTGGGCAAGGCCCAATCAGGAAGTCATATTCTCTTGACACTGTTTTCGTGTGCGGACAGATTTCACAGGTGTTAATGAGAAAGTAAACAAATGTTGTATTTCAGGAAGAATAACATCATTTCTTCCCTTCTTTCTCATCCTCCCCTCTTCCTCACAGGATTAAACATGGCAACATTGTGTCTCTGGAAGAAATATTTGAGAGTAAATCACACCTCTACCTTGTCATGCAACTGTGAGTATTCACATATGTGTGGGCTTATGTGATTTGCGCGTTGCGCAATCTCACACGCACGACTTGTCGCATGCCATTTATTGCATTGAACGCTCAGGCGTAGGAGCAAACACTAGACTGTGCTTACTCACGAACACCAGTGGGGAGTTCGCCCTCACAAATACAGCCTGTCAGCCTCCCACCCACCTCAAACGCCTAGAAGAGGGAGAGAATGAGAGAATGTACAGATAAGGATCAGGAGCGCTAATAACTGAGAGGATCCAGATAATCTAGATCCTTTATGCATTCACCACATTAAATCTGAGCAATGAAAAGGTAGAGGGGAAGCAGGAGTGTTACATTTCTTTCATTGTTGTGCAAGCAAGCTCCATTTTTCAGTCTGACACCTTCCCGACTTTGATTTGTCTTTCTTTACTTCCTGTCTCGGTCTCTTTTCGACGGTTCTTTCCTTTTTTTATATTCATGATTTCTTTAAATATCTCGCGTATTTGTGTGGGGTTCGGTGTGTTATTTTAGTAGCTCAAACAGATCAAACCCTTACTGTCAGCAGCTGTAGGCAGCTGAGTTATACCTCCATCTAGTGGCGTAAGACTCTGACATGAAGCAAACGTAGTAACCCTGGATGTGTTTATATACACTGAACTATAATACTAATGCAACACTTTTTTGTGTGTGTTTTGCACATTTCCAATAGTTCAAGTACTCCCTCAAAGAAGTATCCATTTCTGTCTTACACTTGCAAATATATTGCTCATAAATACTTAAAAATGTATGTTGTCTTACAGTTTGGTTCATCTCCCTTCTCCTGTTTCGCAACCATAAGGAAATCTAATCATTTGTCTTAGCCATTCTTCACTTGAATAACTGGATCTGTTTCTCTGCATTCAGGGTGTCTGGTGGGGAACTCTTTGACCGGATCATAGAGAAGGGTTTCTACACTGAGAAAGATGCCAGTAAACTCATTAAACAGATTCTGGATGCTGTCAAATACCTCCATGACATGGGCATCGTGCACCGTGACCTCAAGGTTAGTTTTATTAAAGTCTTAGATGCTGAAAATATTTAAAGCCGGGGTTTATGTATCGACCATACATACTGTACATAACCAGTCTAAGTCTGAACAAATCTCTGTGTTCACTTTCTAAACGTTCAATTATGGTTCTTAAAGTAAACAAATGTTGAAATCTGTGAAAACTTCTTCTCTGGTAATTACTGTGTACTTGTACTGTGTATTGCTGGAGGTGTGTTTGCATGTGTGTATTCAGGAAAGACCTCTGTTACCTTTTATAACGGTGTTGTGCCTCCTCGCCGCAGCCAGAGAACCTGCTGTACTACAGCATGGATGAAGACTCCAAGATCATGATCAGTGACTTCGGTCTGTCTAAAATCGAAGGCTCTGGCAGTGTGATGTCGACGGCCTGTGGAACACCTGGATATGTCGGTAAAGAAGTCAGATAATGTCCTAAATTAAACTTGTGCAAACTTCATGGAAATGTTTTGGTAAAATGTGTTTGATGCCAGGAACTTACCTTCATGAGACATGAAGGTAATTCAACAAAGAGTAAATGACAATAAGAAACTCAGAACAGTCATCCATCAAAACCTGTAGTGAGCATGTAATCTAACTGGGATGTAATGTGACATAAACAACTTTGTTTTTTACAATGAAATGGTTCTGAAGACATGCTCTTCTTTTCCGTTCAGCCCCTGAAGTTCTGGCCCAGAAACCCTACAGTAAAGCAGTGGACTGCTGGTCTATTGGAGTCATATCTTATATCCTGTGAGTACACAGACACGGGCCCCGCTTGTACTGAAACCATAGTTCAGCAGTTAGGTCATCTTTGTTTTGCATCCAACAACTTCATTTGTAATATTATCAACTCCCACTGATGTCATCTGTCCTCTCCCGTGTGTCTCAGGTTGTGTGGTTACCCTCCGTTCTATGATGAGAATGATGCCAAACTATTTGAACAGATTCTGAAAGCAGAATATGAGTTTGATTCTCCGTACTGGGATGATATCTCTGATTCAGGTACAGTTCATATTTACAAATGAAGGCCCGCAGCCGGAGTTAAACTGGGAACTATGGATAGTAGTGGTGTCATTAATTATGTCTTTCTCCATTATTTCATCACTGTAGCTAAAGACTTCATAGTCCACCTGATGGAGAAGGACTCCAACGTACGATACACCTGTGATCTGGCTCTGCAGCATCCATGGTACATATCATCTCCATGTTGTTTTGCAGTCAGGAACTCGTATGGCAAAAAGAATACAGACTCACTCTTGTGTTGTTACCTCTCTGTTTATCAGGATCGCTGGGGACACCGCCCTGGAAAAGAACATCCATGAGTCTGTCAGCGCGCAGATCAAGAAGAACTTTGCTAAAAGCAAGTGGAGGGTAAGACTGCACATTTATCTTTACTCCCTTAGATATTTATTAATGCGGAATAGATGCGTTAGGAGCAACCTCACTCAAGGTTGAAATGATAAACCAGCCCAGTTATGATAGTCACTTACATAACATACGCCCCTGTGTTCTGAACCGAAACAGATTTTAGATGAATTGAATTTGACTCTTTGTTTTACAACACGTCTGTGTCTTTCCCTCTGCAGCAAGCATTCAACGCCACAGCAGTGGTTCGCCACATGCGGCGTCTTCAGCTCAGCACCAATCCTGAAGGACCCAACCCAGGTACCCTGCCTAGCCCTTCACAAAGTCATCTGCTGCTGCCAGACAACCGCTCACTGCATGCAGATGGCAGCTGTGGTGCTGTTTGAAGTGCTGCATCATTCCCTTTGAGTTGGTAGCTCATTTTAGACACACAGTTATGAGAGCCGTAAATATGTCTGAAAATACCAATAGGCTTCATTTCTGAGGGGTTTATAGCAAACAGCTACAGCACGTATACTCTTGTCTTTCAGAGGCTTGTTGTGAGGAAGGGTGCTCCGAAGGCGTTGACGACGGGGCAGAGCCTCTGTCCAACTGCACTTACCGCTGCCACCCCACCAGCAGGGTGTGATCCCTGCACCTGCTCCACTTACCTGTCTAATCAATCCCAGTGATTTTCCAATTTTAACCCCCTCGGTGGAACCAGAGGCACCATCTCCCCCCTTATCTGGTTAGGAATACAGTGTCATTCCAACCTCTCGCCTGCAGGGGGAGCAAGCCTGTCCAGCCTAAGAAGAAGGAAGAAATAAAATGGGATGAAAAGCAGGAGGAGGGTGATGATAATGATGATGCATCAGAGTGGATCTCTTTTACAGACTGGGCTGGTAGTTTGGGATGAGTTGAAAAGATTTGAGGACACAAAAGGAGGGGATGAAGACCTCCTTCACCAGCGTGTCAGGGGGATTGTTTTTTCTGAAGCAGGACAGAGCTTGTTGGACACGGTGTTAAATCATGATTTTTAATTCAACCTGTGTTTGGTATTGCTTTATATATTTAGTCTTTTAAGCCTCCTGCTGTTTACACTTTGTAGTGTGAAGCCGGAAACAATATCTGCATGATCAGGAGAGAATTTCCCCATGCATGTTTTGTTATCTTTCAAATAGACCCTGTTTCAATAATGCAGCATCACAGTACCTTGCAAATGATGAAGTGTCACGTTCAAAGCCGTTCGAGGCAGAGTGCTATGGAAACAGTTCATATTTTGCGTTTCTTTTTAAAAGAAATTTGGTCAAATCTTGTAGCTTTACTTTGATCTGTGAACACAGAGTTGCATTAAACGTCTTTAAGTTGTGCTTTTAGACAATCGGTGAGTTTATGCAATGAAAACTCTATTTACTATGTAGCCTTTCATGTGGTCATACAGTGTTTCCAGGCGTTCATGAGGGTTTTTTGAAAGGAAAAGGCCCCCCCCTCCCCTCCCCTTCTCATCTCTTAACCCCGACCCCTCTTCAACCACTTGAGCACAGGGAATTATCTTTGTCTACGGTGCCTTTAGGATTGATAGTGTGATGGGTTCATTTTCAGGGGCTTCTAAAATGTTTCTCTCTTTCTGCACAGTCCATGCAGCACTGCCTCTTTTTGTAACACCATGTGTTGTTTGCATCACAATTGCAGCTTCTAATATTACAGCTTTTTGTCTCATAGTTAAGTACTGTAAACTGAGAAGGGGGACCTGCACACATACTGTACACGTCCAAGCTAATTTTATTTTTGTAATTTTTTTCAGTGTAATGTGATTTGCTAGATTTGATACAACAGCATCAAACAACGATATGACTCGAAGGAGCTTCGATCGTAGCGCTCGGCCTTCGTCAAGGCGAAGTGAGACGATGTAGGTTGTGCAAAAAAAATGAACCAAAATGTGATATGCATCTGTCGCCATGTACTGTAATCGTACCTTCATCACAATACTTTTCTTCGCACATACTTTAACAGGCACACGCACTCTTTTCAGAACATATATATAAAAGAATCTGAATCTTAGTTCAGATTTATTCTACATCCATCAGCGATTTACTTTCATTTTTTTTCATTCGTTCAGATCTCTTTACTTTTTTTTAAAGAATCCTCTGATGTTAATTGCAAAGAATGTTGCTGAGCCTCTTCATTTAATTGGCTGGTTACTATTTTGTTCAGTGTAACGGTGGAGGAGGAGCTTTTATGTACATTAGCTACAAATGAATAGACGGTAAACAGAACTACTTTTAAATTATCTTCCAAAAGTATCAACATGTTAAAGCAAGTTCGATGTGCTGCTTCAAAAGGTATTACTGAGCTTCAGCCTGCGTATCTCTTGGGTAGGTGTGATGTGGTTTTTGGACAGTAATGTAAGTCCCTATTAGTATGTTAGCCACAGATAACGTCTCTTATCAGGAAACGCACAAACAATGAACTGCCATCGTCGTTTCGTTCTCTGCTTAAGCAAAGACCCTGAAAATGGGAAAAAAAATCCAACATTCCAGGGCAATGAAACAAATGATGATGACATGCTTAACCATGTAGTATCCCATTACCTCACCACTCAACCACCGTGGTAGGAAAATAGCAGGGGTGACATTTGAAGCCCAGTGGGGGAGAAGAAAAGTTACTGAGCTCGCCCTTCATGGTGCTTTGATTAATTATTTCTGCTTTCAAAGTGGTTAATAATTACAGCATCCAAAAAAAAAAAGGATACCTCCTCCTGCACGCACGTTTCTTTTACGCATTCTTCAGGGCATCGCTGTAAAGGACAAATATAGTATGTGATCTTCGATTGTAATTCAATCATTTATTAACTATTAACGGTAAGACTTGTTGTGCAAATGAGTGTTTGTACCGTGAATATGTTTCCCTTTACCAGATGCTTTTGTTTTTTGGGGGCTGGCTTACAGTAATGACTATACACAGATTATGGGTTGTTGAAAAGTGACTTGTGCTTGGAACCGATATGTAAGTGATACATTAAACTCCTGTCTATGCAGCGTGAGTCTGAGTCCATTTGTATAGGAGACGCTGTATATTTTTGCACCGTATTTGATTCATGCCATCGCTCCTCTGCTCTGGAAACCAACACCGGTGTAACACTGTCTCTTAACAGTCACTGTGTCATGTCAGTGGTGACATTCGGCGACTGACGACCTCATCAAATAGTTTTGTGGCTTGAGTGGTTTGTCGTGAATGTTAACTTCATAGTCTGCTACAAAGAACGCTGGGTGACTGAGGCTTGCGGTTTGGCTGCCGGAGCGCTGCGATGGGATTTAAGCCGATAAAAGTATAAGACCGGTGGTTGACCACACTCAGGAGACGGAAGACGGGGAGTAAACATGATGCGGTCAAACCAGGAACTGGGGAATGATTCACAATAATAGCAGGGGAAATTGCATGGAAGAGAGTGTCCAGAGACGCCAACCATGTTTTGATGTGGAAGAGAAAATGAATGGTGTTGAATGGCATCTTTACTTTCCCTTCGTCCTGATCCTCCACCCAGACCGAGTTGCCCCTGCTTGCATGGAATGTGAGACAGAAGCAAGTCAAAGTGGCTCAACTTTAATATTTTAGGTGATTTGTCAGTAAATAAATACTTCAATAAGCTCTGCGAGCACTGCAAAGAATCCTGAAATGGTAGGTGATGTGAACAAGGCACAAAATCTCTTGCAAAGCTGGATGCAACCAGTTCCTGGAGGCCCACAGTCTTAAACAAAAACTCCTGCTGTGGCTTATTAGCAGGCTGGCGTTTTGTTTTATTCGACATAACTCAGAAGGAAATAGTCAAACTCATCCTTTGAACACTGAACATTCGTCTTATCGCCACCACATTATAGTGTGATGTATAAATCTCAGTGGCGGTTACGCTGGAGGTAAAGTCAGATCAAGTCAACAGGATTAATCTTCTGGGGAACTGGAATCTATGTGCAGGGGATTACTTGAGACAAGAAGCGGTGGATCAACAGACGGACCGGCCATCCTGAAAGCAGACGCGCTGTCGGTATCAGGGAATGTCTGACGAACACGGAAAATGTATGTCACTCATTTCCGAGCCGACCTGCTGCGTCTGGTAAAGTCATACGCTGATAATTACAATAATATTGGAGAAGATCTTAGGTCATCGCAAATGGCGGACAGGCTTCACTGTTTTTACAGCATCTCTGGGGGAAAGTACTTCTGGAATCAAAAAATCTCATCGTAGATCTTCATCATCAAAGGTCACCTGTTTCATCTTATGTCAAAGTGTTGAGTTACGGCGGAAAGAAATGTTTTGTGTGTGTGTGCAGTGAAAGAGCATGCTCACAAACACACACACACACACACACACACACACACACACACACACCTCACGTCTGTCAGCGGGAATCTAATCTGCTTCTACCTGTCAGCGCTGTCAGGAGGTTCATGGTTGGCCTTCGACATGTTTGTTATTGTAGGAATTGAGAGTTTTCACAAGTTGTTCAACACCTTTTCCTCTCACATCCAGTGACGATTGCACCAGATTGTGAAAGTGTCTGTTACAGTTTAGCATGAATGCATTTTGCAAATATGAAATATCAACAAATAACAGATGCAAGGGTCTTAGTTTTCCCCCAAACCTGATTTCAACCGACACAATTTTCAAAACAAAGGTATGTGCAGAAGGTCCTTTATGCTGTGAATGTCTGGATGGTTTACATTACTTTTTTTTTTTCCCCAATCAGTTCTTCATTGGTGCATGTCTGAACTGAAGAGCTAAACTCACCAGAACACAAGTGGAAACAGATGAAGAAAAAAGACAACAAATTCAGCTGGTCGGATACAGTTTTTGTTTTCGATGACACGCAGGAGGACGTCCGAAGTTGGTCCAACATGCAGAAACTGAGCAGACAGACAATGATGTCATACAACATAAACAAGATGTCTGCGTGTGTTTCCACTGAAAAACAACGTATCTTGGGAAAGTTGATCTTTTGCAGAAGCTTTAAATAATCTTCTATTTGATTAAGCTTTTCACACACGCATGCACGCACACACGAACACAGCCAAGAAACACAAGAGACATGCAGCCCTGTGGCTCGACAAGCAAATAGTTGTGTAGATGGATTTAGAGCGGTTTTATGGGCAAACTACCAAATAAACACACACATACACTCATATTTCTATCTTTAGCGAGTCACTGAGATCTTTTTCTATGTGTCTCAGTTGTGCATTTGTTTTGGACGCAGCCTCAGATAGCTCACGGCATCTTGGTCAAATATTTCTTTTGGACCAAATACGGAAGAAACAGACAAAAATCATTAGTGTAAAGAGATTTTCCAGCTCCATTTATCGCTGGTCCTGTGGCCTCATTTTGTTTCAGGAGTGAAACCAGCTTGTTTCGGCGCACTCGGGTCAAAGTCCCCGAGGTGCTGGAGCCCAGTGGAGGGCAAGAGACTACATTATACGATGAGATCATCCATCCTCTTCGTGCCCTGGAAATGAGTGACTTGTTTGAGGATGTGTTTTACCACACAGATGCAAAAGCTCGTTCTTAAAGCAAAATCTGAACCTTGTTTTTTTTTTAAATCCTCTCTGCACTTTCAGAGAGGATTCAGAGCACAGAAGTCCGTGTGCTGCAGTTTATGACAAGTTGCAGGCTCTCAAACTGTAATGATAAACAGGACGGAGAGGAAGATAAAACAGCTCTTTTGGGAAAATTCAGTCTGCATCAGGGTCAAACTTTTCCACAAACTTGAAATCCATGTTACTTTCATTAGTAATAGATCTGATGTTGGCCTGCGCTGGGAGTTTATGACTCGATCCATCAGGAGACACAATCTCCAGAAAACGGCGGATGAAAAGGAAACAGGGAATAAAAAGAAAAGAAAAGATTGATGGGAACTTTGAGTGTAGAATGCGTTTTGACAGATCTGGTGGGCACAATGTGTCAAAGCGGACATCGGTCAGGATCCAGTGTGGACTTCTGTGTCGCCTGAGGTCACCTCGGGGGTCAATGTTGTTGAGTCCGCAGACTGAGAAGTGTGTGTTACTTCTTCAGGTCAATCAATCTGATTATTGATGTAGAAAACACAACAGGAAAGCGAAGTAAATGTATTTACACACATACTGTGGCTTTGGAAAAGGAAGGTCTTTGCTTGGGGAATCGTTGCATCATCTCTGCTGATCAGTTCACACCAGGGTTGAACGTTGACCTTGACACTGTTGTAAACTGTTGAGAGCTGCAAATAAAACCTGCTCTAACGTGCTCGTGTTCAATAAACTTGCAAAAACATCTATTTCAACATCCACAGTAACAGCAAAACATGGATAAGACCCACCAAAGCCCCGTCAGAGAAAAAAACATCAAGATAATCAAAGACAGATAGAAGAAACAAATGAACAGTCTCATACGAGGTGTAATAACCACAACAATTCACTGAGAACTTGTAAAGAGAAGTCTGGATCAGAAGAGACGTCAAACTTAGAACATCAGCAAGTCCATTCAACCACATTGGATCCACAACGGCAACCAGCACTTGAACCGGAACCGCAGCTGATCGTTGATTCTACCTGCACTTCACCAATCAGACCTGACACCTCCACAGAACAGCTGTTACCAGCTGTTGCTAACTTCAATGTTTCCACAATAGGGAAGACTTTAGAAAGAAAAAGGAATCGCCTCCACTTCAGGCTAAATTTCATGGGATTAGAATGTGTTCTGTCAAGGAGGCTCATTCCTACCAGTTTAATATGAGAGCTGGTCGTCTGTTCCGGTCCGAACACACGCAGGTTTCATTACCTTGTAACTTTAACGTGTTGATGGTTGTCTGAATGTGTTTCGGCCATGTGATTGATAGATTGATTTGAATTAACATTTAAATTGTGGCTGTAAATACACTCAAAATAAAATCTGAGGATATCTAGTAACAAGCAGATTATGTACAAAAATACATCTGCTATTAATTACATGGTCGTCCAAAAACAGCATTTTCAATGACCTTTTTGTTTTCTTAAAGCTTCATGTGAAAATATTCATGATCTGAGTCAGCATAATGAAAGACTCCTTGGAAGGCCTGAACAGACAAAAACAACAAGCAGCAACAGTTTAACGCATACAGTTTCATTCTTTACCAGATATCTTGCAAAACCTGAAGTCTCTCCGAAGGGTCGGGTGGTCATGACCCCTCATCACTGAACTAGGGGATCAATCCATGTTTGCAAAATCCAGACCACATCTAACTGGGATGCATGCAGCACCTGAGGATGTCCTTGAATGGTGACTTCAAATTATACAAGTCAGTTATGTCAACCCAAAGCAGGATGATCTCTATCAAACTATGACCCAACTTCATATGCAGCCCCGCAAGGAAACATAGAAAAGCACAAACATCCAGGTTGTATTTGTCAGCAAGAACCCAACGTCCTAAAGTCGAATCATTCGTTGTAAAACCAGCTCAGCAGGGCTGTCAGCAAACGAATGAAGTCACTTTCCCCCTGAGTAATAACTTCATGTGAAGGGTGAAAAAAAAGGGAAGAAGGGAAGAGGAGGATGAGTGCAAAAGAGAAGCTTAAACCAATTGGGATAAAATGAAGAATACGACGTTTAAAATTGTAACCAATGTTTGCATGTTGTGCAAATCAGAAAAAAAATGACTTGCTCCTTTTTGGTTATTATTGTAGCCTTAATGTAAAAAAGGGAGCCCAGTTATTGGACTGATACTCGTGATACTTGTGCTTTTAATATGAGGACGAGGATAGAAACATGGTATTGTGATTCCAGTTCAACTGGAACATCACAGGTCTCTGAAGGCAAACACACACATCAGTCATCTTTATTGAACCAGGCGTGGACAGGCAACAATGAAAAAATCACCTCCTCCTTTCCCAGAATACAGCTGGCTGAGCATAAAGAAATTATGAGGAAACATTTCCATTAAAAATCAGACCACGTCCATGGAGGCGCTGGGAAACTTTCCCTGAAGTGAAGACGGAGTGAGAGAGCCGAGGTGCAGACGTCTGAGATGAAAAAGGTGGCCTTGCACTGGGGTGCAACGTATGAAAGTACTTATAACATTAAAGTTGAAGTGCAGACTTTGCTGTTGAAGCCATGTTGAAAACCATCTTAACCATATAAACCAGACTGTCACTGGTGTCTTAGACGTTCTAGCAGCGCGGCTCCAATGATGCTGAAATATCTTATTTAATCCGATGAGATTCATCTTGAATCAGTTGTACTTGAATCAGTTGTAATTGTAATAAGAGACGTTACACCTGCTCAACATCAGCACGTCAGTGTTGTCATTACAGTCATGCATGCTGGTGTGCAGGATTTCTCTCGAAGCTCTGATGTGAATCAGCTCAGTGAGGTCTCACCAGCCCGGCTGGAGTCTCCCCGTCCTGTTTTAATACAACAGGGGTGACTTCATTTCTTCAAATGAAACACAGACGCTCGAAAAGTGCAGACCCAAGTAATCACCTACAGGCACAATGGAAGCCGGTGGCAAGTTAGCTAGTTTAGAGCTCCAAATGTCCCTGGTTGGACTCTGTGAGGCGCAATGATCAGAAGAACTAAGGAGGAAGGAGAAGATGAGATGAATTGCTGCAGAAAATATTGAGACGGAACAGAGAAAAGGAAGCCAATTAGATGCTCCTCTAAAATAATAATCACGCAAAACTGGAACCAGAGCGCAGCCGAAGAAAGTAACAGCATTTCAAAACATAAAACAAGACAGGACAAATAAACCAACGAGCACGGAGCGCGCGGTCCTGTGGAGGAGACCACCACTGTGCAGTCGTATTGCCTGACATCTGTTTTGCAGCTTGGCCGTGCACGGTCGTTTATGTTGAGAAAAGCAGCGTGTGTATATCATCTTTGGCCGACGTCCATGAGAGTTTGACAGTTGGCTGCAGGCAAGGTTGTGTGATGCAAAGGTCTCGTTCGGGGGGGAGGAAAGAGCCAACGAGGAGACAAGAGGAGACATTGGGAAGCTGCTTTCAGCAACCCTGTCTCGGTTTGATACGACAAGCGAGAAGAAAGCTTGTAAATGTCCCTTTAGTATCCTGTTCCAATGCACGGCGCTCCTCCTCCAACTGCAACAGCCTCTGACATAAAACTTGTTTGAAATGTTTCCATATTTGGATCCTTCTCCTGCCATGCAAACCCTGCCTCTTGTTCCCTTGGGTTTTCTTGTGCGACAGCAACCATATGGAAGAAATTTGGTTCTGCTCTCCTGGAAATTGTGTTGAAAATCTGAAATGGTCCTGCGGTCTTTGTGAAAGTGCACTGAACCTAAACTGGTCAAATTGTGGGGAGGAAGAGGTCAAAATAGGAGTCATTTTAGGAGTTATTTTGCTTTTGAATTTGCACCACTTAGATTCTTTTAGCACAGAGTCGAACTTGCGTGCACGCCAGGGAGCGTTTTCGGATGGTTGAAGAGGAGGAAACGGTCACGATTGATATGTGAACTGGAAGTCGTTACCCAGCTACATCTCCGTCTCCTCAGCAGTTGCTTCTTCTTTTATCTGACTTGGCACGTACATTTCAAATGAATGATGGTGCAGAGGAAAACATTAAATCATTTTTTTGAACGCTGAATGCGGCCGAATCAGGAAACGGGTTAAAAGATGTGGATGAAATGATCGTCTGTGGCCGACTGGCGAGGAGAGTCTGGCGAACGGACACGAACATCAAAAGAAATGTCCAACACAAATCTTCTTTTTTCGTCTTTTTGCTGCTTGAAATCCCCAATGCTTTATTATATGCATGTGGCGCCTCATAGAAATCTGCTTCCACGACTCTGCACCATTTGATTTGATTAGGATGTTGACAGATTTCTGAACCTTCATGTGAATGTAAATCAGGAACTCTTCATCAGCAATAATCTGGGTCCATCTTGAAATGGTTTATAGCTCATAAGTACGTGTGCTTGACGCAGTGGACCTCAACTAAAAACAACCATGTGATGTAAAAGTTCATTTATTTATTCAAAAAAAAGAAAAGTAATTGTTACACAAGCTTAATAACAATGAAAGCAAATACAGACAGTATATATATATATAAAAAAAATGCAAACTTCAATTTCCGACATAGAAAAAGCCAATCGTGGACGTCACCGGGCTCCCTGGCTGGACGCAGCGGTGCTCAGCACCCTGTTTACAAATACAAAATCTACACTTTCTTTACGCACAATTTGAACTGTGATGAGAATACACTCTTGGGATCATTTTTTTTCGGGGTATAAATATTTTTAACAACAAAATTAATGTTAAAAGAAGGCAGATGTGATGTCGACGCCACCTCGCCACAGGAGCTCCTCTGGAACTAAAAGCTTACACAGTCTGAGAGTTCACATCAGATTCAATATTTTTATACTCACACGTCCAGCATACAGTATTGTCTTACATTTGTTTTATACATTGTACACATACACGTGTCCCCAGTTGGATTATGACTAGTGTGAAATGAGTCAGTGTGTGCTGCTCCGTCTGGAGGAAGACAGATGGCAAGAAGTGGATTCGATTTAGACACAAATATTTTGAAGTAAAAAGCAAATCTCATTCTAATTTATACAACGTATGATGTGTCCAGCACAGAAAAACACAATTTGTTATAAATGATCTCCATCTAATCTCCATTAATTTAACATTGTTCAAGATCAGGCACATCCGTCAGACTTCTGCGTCGCTCCTTATTTATTGTCAGTTCATGGTTTGCTGGTTGAAGAATGCTTGTGTTGCCGCTGAGAGGTGAAAGCTGGAGACTAAGACAGGCAGCAGATGCTGGTCTGAAAGAAAGGCGCTGTTCATTTTGGAGTAATGGGCTGATATAAGAGTCGAGGAGATTCAGTCACTCAATGTTAATCCCGTTTCTTCCTCATCTCGAGGGCTGTTAATCCTCTGCTGTAATTCATCTGAGGACATGATATAAGTCAAATGAAAGGGACACAGTTGTGTCTGTTCAAAGGACGTTACAGTGATTCTCACGCATCTTCTGGAAGCTCACCAACCTTCTCCCCTGACCTTCGTTGACCCCGACCTTACAATAAATCTTCCCCTTATAAATTGTATTATTTAAGTCAAGTTGCTTTTTTTTGTTTGCAATAAAGGAGGCGAGTCCTCACAATGTGGCTGCGTTAACAGACTCCGCACACGACATGAGGATTCCCTGGTACACACACACACACACACACACAGAGAGAGAGAGAGATAATAACATATATAACCAATACATTTAATCAAGACCTCAAACTAAAATACTTGGTTGGTTGAACAAAACCAATCACTTAGTTTCATGGAATTTCCCTCAAACTCATTTACATGCAGAGGAAATATTGTTGGAGTCTCCCCGAGTGTTAAACTAAGTTCCTTTTGATAAAAGCTTAATAAGTTGAAGTTGAAGAGATGGATAATGTTGTGAAACAGCAGGTCCGCTGTCAGTCGTTCCCTTTTCACACGCTACACATTCAGTTTGCTCCGTCCCCGATAGTTCACTGGAAGCCGATATTGGTTTAAGGTGGAGAAAACTCTACTTCTTTAGCTTCTTTGAGAGAGCCTTTCTGAGCGGAGGGTTCTTCTGGTCCTGGCTGGTGTCCTGATCCGGGTGGGTTTGGGGCGTCTTCGACTCGTAGAGCTGTTTGAGGCTGAGGGTCTGCTGCTCCTTCGTCGTGTCTCGCTGGGCCTGGCGCAGCTGCCGTTTCATGGTCTTCACCTTTTCCCGCAGGTGGCCGTTGGCTTTCTCCAAGGAGCGTACCTTCAGGGAGAGGGTCCTCACCCGCTCCTCTTCCTCAAACAGAGCCTTTTGCACCGTGGAACACAACAACTGCAAAGAAAAGAGGAGTTGAGAATGTTGACCACATTATTTCATCCTTCACTGTCTTTTGAGTGAAGCCTTATTAGGAGATGCGTGCCACAGCTACATATATTAAATACTGACGTCTGACGTCACACTGTTGTTTTTCTGGATAAGGCAAATGGGAGAATACACTCTGCTGCTCTTTGGGCCGACAAGCTTGGAAAACAGCTCATAAGTCTTTCAGCGTTCTCCACTGTTGGTCTGTGAGTGATGTTGGTAGCTGTTTGTTACCTACAAAAAAAACATTTTTTCTTGCTATTGAGAACTTGGAAATGTATCCAACAAAGTCACCACATCCTGCTCGTTATCTACCTGCCAATTTGTGAAAGCCAAAGACAACAACCGTTGTAGCTCCAGGTAGATAAATACATGGTAAAGAAAACGTTCCCTCTGTTTTCTGAGATAAAAACACGACATGCCTACAAAACCCAGGACAGACGATCTGACGACACGGACCTTTTTTGAGGTGAAAAAACGAGCACCAGATGCCCCGACTGCATGCCTGTCTGCCTGAGTGTAGATTTCCTCTGCAGATCCTAATGCTTCCACATGGGCCAGCGTGAAACACTGATGCAAATTCCCTTCCCTCCGATAACAACCGCTGAGGGTTTTGAGGAAATGTTAAAAATGTGCTGTTGGCTGCAGGACCACATCACTGGTTAGTACATTACCCCCGGTAATATTAGCTGTGGACTTTTCCCATATGCTCGTACTTATTCCCTGTTCGGATTTGAAAGGGGGACGAAACTTCATAAGTAGAGTTTGGGAGAA
Organism: Macroramphosus scolopax; assembly: GCA_901007825.1. NCBI lineage: Eukaryota > Metazoa > Chordata > Actinopteri > Syngnathiformes > Centriscidae > Macroramphosus > Macroramphosus scolopax. The sequence continues at coordinate 29,590 of CAAKHC010020256.1, forward strand.
AAAACAATCAGGCTATGTAAAGACCAGCGAGTTAAACGGCACATCCGTTTCATGTGCACCAGGTATGTACCAGTCGTCTATATTTCCACGTCTATGTTATCCCAGACTAAGCTGCAGTGTAGGCGAATACTTAGTTAATTGCCCTTGAACGAGTGTGGAGCCGGGAATGAGCTGTGACAACTTACATCTCCCAGACACGCGACATAAAGCTCAATTTTTTTTGCACATAATAAGCTCTTGTGATTTATTGTTGTCACGTGTCCAATTAAAACGAGGGAACAGAAAGTGGCATAACACCCATTCAAAGTGAAGGCAGAGTTTTGTACCACGTGTCTGAGGTACAGCTTGATAATGACATCAATGAGTCATAAAAAGAATGATATAAAAGGCAATAAATAATAAATAATCAGTATATTTCAAACAGTTACAGGCAGGTACAAATGTTCAAGCTCCGTTTTTTAAGTGACAATGCAGATTATTTCTTGAGACCCTCCTAAATCAGACCTGGTATGCTGCAGCAGCAGCTAATCATTAGGTGAAGTGCGGGTCAGCTCCTGAGCAGCAAAGTCGAGATATAAGACGGCAACTTTATGTGCAGTAACAGCAGTCTTCACATCTGTTAATCAGCAAAGGCAAAGTCACCTTATCATTATAAATGCACTTGCATGACCTGAAATTACCGCCAGGTATGAACGACCGAGAGGAAAGCTGTTGCTATTCTGCACAAACAGCAACAGCATCTGTTGCAGTTCATCAGCTGGATGTTCCACAAAATCTGCACTGGCAGGTTTATCTCTCATTAAACCAGACGATTTGGTGACTCTATGTATATAAAGCAGCCAGACTGGAGATAAGCAAGTCACTCGCCTCTAAAGAACATCCTGCATTTTATCTCATCTGCATTAAGGTCTAATTGATGGGGAGGGATTATAAACGCTTGTATTCTGTGCAGGACTGAAGTTTTCTCTAAGAAGACGCATGTTTGAAACTATTCTGAGGAAAACCAGATGTGTTTCCTGTGCGTTAAAGTCAAGCTTAATTAGAGCGCATTAACTGTAGCAGTAATCTTTACAACATGTGAGCAGCAATTAGTTTTCCCTTTGTGTCCCACCGTCAGGGCAGCAGAGTGTCCGTAACCCCTCCGAGGTAAAACTCCATCGAGCGTGACTGTGGGAATAAAACATGTGTTTGCTTAAATCTTGTCTTCTTTTTTTTTTTTTACTCTTTTTTATTTACTTTGGTTGACACTGGATGTGATGTGATGTCTTCGGTATGACTTGATCCGATGTGAGTTTGGACTTGAAAAAACGGTTGCGTAGAAGCAGAAACAACAAAGTCTGTTTGGGTTTTTTTTTTTCGAAGAGGAAATCTAATCATGAGAACGCAGAGCACCGATATCTACATGTCACTCTGTAATTATAATCATAGACCCGACACAAAAGTTTGCTGTTAATGGAAATACAAACCATGTTTCGGTTCTCTTTTCCCAGGGCCGATTTTTTGCTTTCATGTGTAATCAGAAAATGATAGGAAACAGACAGAAGAAGACGGACCTAACTCAGGGGGTTTGTATTCATTAGAGGGGATGAAGTGTTGGCGGGTGACTGCAAATCATTTCTCTCCCGACACACAGACGAACTGCACAGACACACGGGTGTTACAGTAGCGTTTGCCAGCCGGGTTCGGCTTCAAAAACAAGCTTTCATCAGCTAAACAGTGACATCAAGGAGGGAACTGGGGATTATTGATCCACGTCGCTCCATAATCTGATGTGCATCACAGTGAGTGTAATAAACCTTGAAGAGAGCAGTGACCTGCAGATACTTTTACACATCATCAATCTGCGTCATCCTTCATAATCCAGGAACCATTTTTGTCATTATATGTAATTTACTTTTCCAGATTCCCTGATTTTACTATACTTAGTGATTTTTTAAAGTCCCCCTGAGATCAGATATGAAGTGTCTGTAGTTTTATTTATGTACGTACACGGTCGGCGCCAGGATTTTTTTTTCTCTCCTCCTGCAGTCGGGGGGTAAATCTGTCAATATGTGGTAAATCGATTTCCAGGATGTCTAAGTTAGTTTATAAGAAAGTTAAATCGGCTGGCTGTGCTAACAGGGCAGCTGACGGAGGCTGAGGAGCAGCTATGAACTGCTCTGGTGCTCCAGAGTTACTTAATCTTTCTTATTCCTGTCTTCTTCTTCTGCCGCCTCAGAGACAGGGTCTGGATTTTCCTTTTCAACCTGCACTATTACCCTCTTCATCAAAATACAGTCCATCGCTCACGTAACGTAGCCCAACGTGCACAAGCCAACGCGCCAACACACCCAAGGATTGTTCTGGGAACATAAAAGCTACTTAATAAATTGAAAAAGAAAACACCCAACTATAGGCAACAAGATGGTTTGCAATCGAGCTGCCAAGACTAATGTGTTTACAGTGGCTTATTCCTTTAAGCATAGTGGAGTCTTTGTCTACCCAAACCTCACAGAGTCTGTTTGGTTTCCAGCGGATTAAAACACATTTATCTTGCAAGCTTTTCTGACGTTTTTGAGTTTTTGAAAACAACAGGATGTTGAAACTTTTTTCTGTGCACCACAGCACTGCAGGCTATTGGGGCACGTTGCAATCATCTCCCCAAATCAAGTGGGTAGCCACAAAGACTCTGCAACAACTATGTCCAAATGGATGCCATTTCCACTAGATGAGGACAGAAGATAGGTGGGTACGTACCCGACTGTCTTCCTGAGCCTCCCACTCTGGGCTGTAGCTGTGGACCTGAGTACCAGCCGTGCAGTTGGAAAACTGGAAAAGACTGGCAAACATGCGGTGGTTGTCTGCAGTGTCCGGGAAGATGGGGTCCTGGAAGTTCACTCCATGAGGGACGATGCTGTAGTTTTCATCCATCCTGCAGGGGAGAAAGGGAAGCTCAAGCATTGACACAGTTGTGAACAGTCAGAGTTATTCAAAGTTCAGGTATATTTAAAATCCAGTGAACATCTTGTGCCAAATGACACACAACCTTTGTAGACGACAATAGTTTCATACATTAAAAACACAAAGTCTGTGCAACAGTTTAATCTGTCTGTCTTTATTCCACTGTAGAGTTGTGTGGATTATACAAGCCAGAAAATTGCAAGCCTGCGGGACTTACTGAGTATGAATCATTGCATCTCCACAATGTCAAATGTGTGAGGGAGGAAGTGTTGAAGCAGTGGGTTTCCATACATCTGGATTCCATCTTGTTCCCCTCAAGGGACATCAAAAGTTTGGTAGTTTCTATACGGGTCTGTGCTTATATGTGTATGTTAAGAAGAAGGACCAGAGATCAGACATAAGCACAGTGACCACATGGTCGGATGGAATTGGGGATGTAGAGAGGCTTGATTTCACTTTGAGGGCCGGCCCGTCACATAGGCGACATAGATGTTTGACTGAGGCCCTGGTTTTCAAAGTGGGACTGGGGGCTCCCTGGTGGGGGGGCCGCCAGGGGCCCTCAACCGACTGGATTGAAAGATGATGGAAAACATATATCCTTTATTTTATTATGTGTAATAAATTATAATATAACATTATTTGCCATGCCCATCTTTCCAACATCATTGACCACATAAACTGTCAGTGTTGCCATGGTAACTGTCCGCACCACAGAACACTTCTACTCCTCAAATTCTGGCAGCTAGCTCGTTTGCTAGCGTCTACCTAGCCAGTGCTGCAGCTGTAAATAAAGATGATGATGTGCAGACAAACAGCCCAGCTGATAAAAACTCAGCTGCACATAATCCAAAGAACTCCTGGCCAACTCAAACTTGTAAGTATGAGACAGAATAAAGTCTGGATTTACTGCTGCACGTAAGAATCACTATGAGTTCTCTGACTCGAGGTTCTCGCCAATGAGTGATTTCGCATACAAATGTAATTATTACTGCATCATTAAAAGTAAAGTAATATTTTCCGATTATTTTTTTTTTACATTTTCCGTAGTATAGTAAATAAGTCTTTTAAAAAACATCTTGCAAAAGGGGGCCGCCAGCCAGAAGCTAATGCCATCCGGGGGCCTTGGCATGGAAAAGTTCGGGAACCCCTGGACTAAGGTACAAATGTTATTGGGGCCTCAAGAGAAATGACTTGTTTACCTTAGTAACAGTGCCAACAGTGTCAGCTGAGCTCATACTAAACATAACAAAACAGTGGCCTTTATTTACGCTGAATAATTTCTCTGGCATGTTACACAAGTTATTGAACCACATTTGGGCGAGCTACAAAAACGTCATTTGAATAACCAATGATGTTTTCTACCCTGAGAGGTTCAGGATCTGCTCGTCCTCTTTAGAGAACCTTGATGGAGTAAGATATAAGCTCGTGTTTTTACAGTGAACATGTGGCTCAGATAGAACACTCAATCTATCTCATTCAAAGGTCCCGAGGGAGACGGTTGCATTTTTTCTCCATGCTAGGCTCTGATTCTTCCTGTCCTGGGAATGGACACCCATGATTGATTGGAGAGGCTATTTTTGTCTCAGACAATTTTGTTGGAACATATATAACAGGAAATGGACGTCCACTGGAGACTGCGATGAGAACCTTTTAGGCTTGTCTTGCCTCATAGGATGTCTGGGGCTCAGTTTTGCAGAGTTGCTAAAAAAGCACTGATCAGTTTTTTGGTTCCTGACAAAGAGTTTCACTTGAAAAAGAACAAAGGTATTTTACCAAACTCTTCTCTTTCAACCAACTTATGCAAAATGTTCATTCTTCATTAACATCAAAAAACACAGTATATGAGCAAACAACAACTTTATGGAGGAATGATTCAGAAGAAATAAAGATCCACAGAAGTGATGGGAATTACAGCTCTTTGATGGTTCATGGATCTAAAGTCCCATCGTTCTTGTTTTCTTTTCAGCCGGACACTGCAGCCCAAATTATTTTCCTTGGTATGGTGGCTGATCTGGGTCACTGCTAAGTGGTATTAGGAGACATGACGATGCGGGGCCATCTCAGGGCTATTTTGCGTACAAATGATCCCTTTAAGTGGCGATGACGATTGTTGACCTGCACTTAATGACATTCTGGGTTAATTAATAGGCTTTAAAGGTGCTGCTAGGCAGATTGAGTCCCTTCAAACAGTGCCAACACTATCTGTTTCCTCCTTTGTCCGAGCTTAATGCTCAGCTTATCTACCTGCCTTTTAGCAGTAATCTTATACGTACTAGACACATATAGAAGGTATCAATCCTCTCATGTAGCTAAAGCGATTTGGTTTAGGGTATTGATTTATTTCCATACCCCAAAGCCAGAACTTTATTCTGGACCGAAAATGTATATCTTTGTTCAAACAGAGTCAGTTACAGTTGATCAGAGAACTTGTTGCAAAGGAGGATAATAAACCCAATCAACACATTAATACTCAGCTTGTTTTATTCTCTCATAATAGCCTATATCTGTTGTAGCAAATGGAAATGTGCAAGTACATTTTGGTGGTGGTGGTGGTGTGTGTGTGTGTGTGCAGCCAGTCAACAGGAAGGTTCTACTCTGTTCTGCTCAGCATCCTGGTCCGTCTATAGTCTTCAATAGAAGCTTGTTCACTTTCCAAAAAGAGAAAAAGGAGTT
>CAAKHC010020256.1:42225-57541 GCA_901007825.1 Macroramphosus scolopax
ATGGGTTGTGTCCGAAATCATTCTCTACTCCCTACTCACTATGTACGGAGTTATACTGTATGTAGAGTACTATGCCTATAGCGAACTCATCAGCAAAATAAAACAAAGCTGTTTCAGTTCATTATGGACTAATGTGTATTGTTAGTGAACAATGGTTGTAAACTGCTTTTCACAATGCATTGTGGGATAATTTGAATCCACTATATAGGGCAGTGCTATTCAATTAAAAGTTCAATAGGGCCAGATTTGAGAACCAGGAAATCTGAGTGGTCTGGACATTTTCAGCAACCTATATAAAAAAAAGTTTTCCCGCTTTTGCTATGGTTAAATCTTGAAAGAATGCAAAAAAAAATGTAGTAAAAATATAACCATGTATTATGTTTTAACATATCAAATAAAACACTTTTGGTCACATATCTGGTAAAGGCTCATTAAAGTGCATGAACAGTATCAAATCAGCGCTCAATGCTGTCACAGAACCATAGAATGTGTTAATGACGGAATCCAGGGACACATACTTTCTCTCACTTCCTCCCCTCTGTCTACCACACACATAAACAGAAAACCATATTGTTAAGAAAATGGATCACTCGCTAGCTTCTTCAATACACTATTTATACAGTTCAATTAGTTCTCATTTATCGAATTAATGTATTCTGGTCGGGCCAATCAGAGGGTGCTTCTGGCCTGGATTTGGCCCACGGGCTGCCAATTGAATAGCCCGGGCATGGAGAAACGTTGTTTATTTTGAGTTCTAGAATGACAAGTAGTTATTTGAAATGGCAGTGAAACAGGTTTTTTTGTCAAATGTCGTTTTGACCTTCAGGGCGCTTGTATGAGGACATCCGACTATAGAAATATTCTTATGTAATTTTATTGATAAGTTAGCGGGAATATGTAGAGTGATAGTGGGTAGTACTGTTTATTTACGCATTTTCTGTGAATAAAAAGTAGGGATGTTCCGATTTATCACGTCACATTGGTATCAGAAGATATTCCCCTTTGTTTACGGCCATTGACAAATAAGATTACATTCACTGATGGCAGGGGCCGATGTTCACTGTTGATATGTTTTGATAACATTAGCCTACACATTTGAAACAAAAAAAAAACTTTTCTTAAATTCGTACGAGTGTGTCAGTTATTTTATTATAATGGAGATTTCTTCTATTACTGGGATAAACAGTGGAGTTAAATAAAACCAATAAGAATGCATCGGCCAAATTGTTATTAAACATCATTATCAACCCAGAATTTCACAATTTTGAATCCCTAATAAAAGTCCTGCCATATTGACATTAAGATAGATATACCTGCACGTTTGTAGTTATGGTAATAAGTGATGTTGTAACTGTTGAAACTCACATAAACATTATTTTTGCTTCAAGAAAGTAAAGTCACAGATTTGATTTAAAGTTCTGGACCCAGGCAACAGTCACTGGAACCTCGGAGGCAGGCATTTGACATGTCAGTACAGGAATATAAATTAACATTAGCATTAATCTAATAAATTATTATTGCAGTTCATTCATGTCAGACAGTCTTTTAGGGATGCCCTGGTGAGGAAATTATCCCAAAGAATAAAGACAAATAACAACAACGTGTTACCGATTTACTACCAAATTTTAGAAGATATTGAACGAACAATATGTGTAAAGTAAACTGCTTACTTTGATCTTTAACTGAATATTTTCCCCTTACTTTGGGCAAAACGAATGAAAGGTGCAAAGATGCGAACACTTTTATGCACATCCATGCACTGACTGTCTTTTGTTGCTGTATGTGCTGAGTCTGATCATATGGTGTAAACTAATTGCCTTTACTGAGTCATATTCGCGCATAATCCTCGGAGCTGGTTGAAGCTACCTATTCTCAACCTTCCAATTTCTTATGAGGAGACTCACTGCAGAGCAATGCCATCTCAAGTCAAAGGGTGGCAGTAGATAACCACTGTAAAAAGTGCTGCTTAGACTTTTAGACATTTATCTCTGACGGAGACAACCCTCCTAACAAATAATGTGTCTCCTTTTTTATTGTCTTATCTTCTTTTTGTCTCTTTAAACTAACTAATGATCTCTGATATCAGTCTGCATTTATTAGGTAATTTGTTTGTTTTTATTTTATTCACATTGACTCTTTCATGGACAACATACCTGTGGGAGAGACCTGTAGTATGAGACCAATTTTCTTTTGCCAGTGCAGTTCAACTCAGTCAGCAAATATTTTGTGTTTCAATATTTTAGATGACAAGTGAAGACATGATCTACAAAATATAATAGCTAAGACATTCTAACGGCTCTTGTATCTGCACTAAATTAATAATAAATATTATTTCTCCAGGTCAGCCCAAGATCCAGAAGGTGCTGGTGCAGCTTCAAGCAACAGGCGCTTGCAGCAGACTCAGGCCCAAGTGGATGAGGTATGATACATCAACTATGTTTACAATTGTACAAGGTCTGTTTAGACCTCAAACATGTGTTGTCCTGCATTTGTTGATCCTCAGATATGTTTGTCATGATCTCAATCAAATAATATTTTGGCTATCCAATGATTATAGGTTGCTGTTTTTAGATTATTTCAGAAAGCTGCCTGTTAAATGAGTTTTATAGTGGTCCCATGTCCAAGTGGTCGCAGTATTATACAGTCTAAAAAATACTAATGATTCTGCCTTTCCCAGCATACATAAGTTTCTCACCAAACCTGCATTATGCCAAAGTCACTTATGTTACAGCCCAAGACGAGTGGCAGTGTAGCATTTAAATTGAGTATTGCAGAAGTATATAAAAACATGTTAATTAGCCCTGGGAACGATCACATACTGCTCTATCAGCTAGCTGTATTAGATTGCTTAGGATAACTATGTAAGTTACACTGTGGTAGCAACCCTACGAACAACAAATGAAAAATGTTTGACAGGAAATTTAAGTGTGATCCAGGCAGTTTGTTTGTTTAGGTGCGAGTGGCCAACAGTTATTATATCAACTTGGTTTCAATTCAATGTAATGTGATGGTGCACTTCTTCTAATACAGTAGTTGCAGGTTGAGTTGTTTGTCTCCTCAGCATCAAAATCAGGTATATATACATGTCAGAAAACCTTATTCTTTACCACATGTCAATGTTCATTGAACACAGGTTCTTTGGTAGGGATCACTGGTGAGCCCAAATGCCTTTTAATTAACACAAAAATTAAATAATTGTTTTGTTCCCTGTACAAAATGTTGCCACGTTGCATGTTTTGCCACTCAGTCTCACCAAGTAGGCGTATCCAGTGGGAAAGTGACGTCCGTGCATTCCCTCCCTCCACTCCCTCTCACTGTCCTCTGCCACACTGTGTGACTCATTGTTCCTTGATGTGTTCCGAGCAGAGTCTTACATAACACTTGGCAGCATGAATCACCACAGTGTGGAATCAGTAGCGCTCAAACACTACTTTCACATGTCAGTTCACATGCCCGTGCACATGCCGAGCCATTTTCAAAGATAGCCATTGCTTCTCCAGTGTTTAAGATAATATTAAAAAAAAAACATCAGTAAGGCAGCAACAGGAAAATCCGACTGGAAAATCAGTCGTCTCATGTTCTCACTGTTTAATTCCCTTTACTATTCTCCCTGCCCCTTTATCAGTTGTGGAGCAGCTGAGGTTAGACCCTCCCACACCGAAATTTAAATGTAGCATGTCACACAAAGCCTCCAATTGGCTTCCAGAAATTATATAATCACTGTCTCCAGGGTTATGTAAGGCTTGCATGGGCCTAAACACTCCTCTCCTCCCTGCTGCTCTGTCTGAGGGAAAGGCCAGGCATGGGGTTTATGGATCAGTGGAACATAAGGATAATTCACAATTGTATTCACTTTCATAGTGTGTACGCATATGCTTGCCTGCCTGATACTAATGGCCTCACGCTGAATTGTGTACAGCATCTAGTTTTAGATTTTCTTTTGTTATTTAATGTGCTCTGAATGTTATTTAAAACCTTACAAAATTGCTGTCATCTTGCTGCAATCCAACATGCTGTTATATTTACGTCACAATATATATATCATATAATGATATATTTTATCAATATATAGTGATGTAAGTTTATGTCTACATATACAGTTAATTCATCTTCGGTTCTTTATTGATACTTAAAGCTGTTTATGTAATATTAAGCTCAGAAAATGGGATTTGGGCCATATCATTGATCCTCAATGACTTTTGCCCAACATTCAGATTAAATACACTAAGAGAAGAAAAAAGTAGTGACATTAAGTGTTTTGTTTGTGTGTGTTTGTGAACAGGTGGTGGATATAATGCGCGTTAATGTGGACAAAGTGCTGGAACGTGACCAGAAGCTCTCTGAACTGGATGACAGGGCAGATGCGCTGCAGGCTGGAGCCTCCCAGTTCGAGACCAGTGCGGCTAAACTGAAAAGGAAGTACTGGTGGAAGAACTGCAAGGTGCCTCTATACAGTTTGATAAACTAAACAACAACAAAAAACTTCCCCCACTTGAAATGACTCAATATATAATTCACCTTTATACTTTGCAGATGTGGGCCATCCTGATAGCTGTCATAGTGATCATCGTGATCATCATTATTAGTGAGTATCAAGCATGTGATTAGTGAGGCTTGTGGACATTGCGCAACCTTTCTCTCATTTTATAACCTCAAACAAAAAGCTATAACACGAAAGGAAAAGCATAACATGGCCTCTTTCAGTTAAAGGGTAATTTTATTTACAATGTTAGATTTTGTATGTCATCAAAAGATATTCACAAAGTTCTCACCTATTTCATTCTCAGTTTGGAGTACATCGTCGTAAAACAACAACAACAACAACAAGAGGACAAGACCTGGAGAAAACGTGAAGAAAAGGAGAGTAGCAACATGCATAAAATCTCAGAAGAAGTGGTCATATGATTACTGGCTACTGAGCTCCGCAACATTTTTCCTCTACTGCAGGGTTCTTCATTTCTTGTCCTGATTTGCGGTGTATGTGTGTGTGTGTGTTTGCACATGTGCCTAAGTAAAGCCTTATACGCCAGCCTAGACGTCACTCAATTTGTATTGTGCCTTGCCATATACCAAAGAAAACAGATTCATATAGAGAAAGACGTTGATATTAAAACTTAATTTGAATCAGCCTCTCAAATAAGCCAAGGCTCCAACTTTTTCAAAATTCCAAGGAGTATAAATGAATCGACTGTATGGCAAACCATAAACACATGTCCAACTTCAGGACTAGAAGTGAAGAATATTGTTGTATACTCTTCTCAAGTTATATTTCATTTTTGATGTTTTATTAATAGCCGATGAATTTTGTGTGATAATCTAAGAGACGTGCCTTTTGAAGATATTATATCCTTGGTCAGTTTTCATTGTAACAGTTATTGCGGAAGCTATTTCAAACACCTAAACATCTCTAATCTTTAGAGCACTCCGATATTAATATTTTCTCATTAATTAGCCAGGGCAGTTAATTTGTGAATGGTTCCAGTTGGCAGATTCCTTATTCATTAATTTTTTTTATGTACCTGCTAGAGTTCAAATTCTTCTCTGATTAAGATTTTGGATTTCATAAAGAGGTAAACCTGACAACAAAGAAACGTACAAGGAACATTCTGTTGTACATGTCCAAGTTACTGTCAGGTAGGACTTAGTATTCATTAAAATCCAGAGTTTGCCTTTATGAGCAAACAAAAGGTTAAAAGAAAAACGGTAGTTTCAGACGGATGCCTTAATTGGTTTGTTCAATGGAATTCAGCTAAAATACTGCCATACCTTGTTATATATATCAGACAACATTTGTGCCTTCTGAATGCTCCGACTTGCCAAGCGTACTGCGCTATCGCTTCAACTGAACTTGTTGACCTTCAAATAAGTTTTCTTTACAGTTACACTGGTATTGTTTCACATCTGATCCAAGTGTGTGTGTGATATTTAAGTGTTATTACTTTATAGCTTTTCTTTGCAAACCATTACATGTAGAACTAATCTTTGGGGGGGCTATGAAGAATTTTTGTGTTTGTACCCACTGCTGCCATACATCGTAGCTGTTGAGAATGTTTGTCGAGAAGCTGGTTTAGGCCAAGACAGTGTGAGATTTCCTTTGCCAACACTGGATAATTGCATAGCCTGCTGTTACTTTTGTCTTATTAAAATAAATGTATTTTAGTCAAGAAGTTTGAGATTACTTTGCATCTGTACATTAATAGCATTCCAAATGGAATTCCTTATTGTCTATATTATTGCTAACTACATTCATGACATCAAGAATGGACAGGTAAGAAAACTTTATATAGCCATACTGTAGACATTAAGCATTTTAAAAAATGTTCAAAAGAGTTTTTGAATGCTTTGACAGGCCCACCTCTTATCACAGATGTTTGGAATCCTTAACCTTTCCCTTCTACAACTTCCAAGACTTACAAGTCTTGCTTTTGTCTACCTACAGGGAGTGCATTTGTAAAAGTGCAATTCTACTCTTTGGCCGTAAATGCCTATCGCTTGAAATAAACATTTCACTTAAATCACAAAGCCCAGTCTGAGTGTTTTATCTGAAGTACACTGTTTTACAGCCAGTCCTGGTTCTTATTACTCTTATTATTATCTGATCCATAACTTAACACTATTTTAAGAAAGCCATCCAGAGTGGCCACACTGCAAAGCAGGTCACTGACTGTAACTGACACATTGTAACTAAAGAAATTGTCAGCTGAGGTTGCTTCATGGCATTGCTTACAGCTTTGAGTCGACTGTTTACAAAAAACTGTTGACCTCAGAAGGTTTTGTCTTGTGAGCAGCCTATTTATAAACCTTACCCTAGGATACCTCGTGCTACAAACGCTCCACAATCAAGTTAGTTTGACATACTTAGTGTAGGGGATGAAGTTACAATGATTGTTGTGTGAGGACCACAATATGAAGCTGTCCAAACTTCAGAGATTAACATTAACCATCAAGACTAAAACAAATCATACTAAGTGTGTAAGTTTATGAATTGTTATAGTTGCACATCCACTACAACCATTCTCGATTATCGCCTAATTTCTGCCATTCAATATAAACATACCAGTGGTAATATATTGACAAATATAATGGCAGGGATTACGGAAACTATATCAATAACATTCCTGTTAAAGGCATCATCAAGACCATTAATTCCTTCAGTTGTTGAAGGGTGGATGCAGCGGCTGCGCAGTTGGCAGCTGGCATGCTGTCTCCCTGTTGCGTAACATGGAGATCCACGTGAACCGTCAGCAAGACTCTACTCGCTGCACGCAGACACGCCCACTAACAGATTATGTGACCATTCACAGAGTGGATGCAAAATTCGACTGTCCAATCAGCGAGCTACGGGCGGGGTTATGCTCCACCGGCCTCACGTTGCACAAATGTGTCAAACGCACCTGAGTGTTTGGTGCTTTAGCTGCGTGACTACAACATAATTCAAATAAATACTATAACAAGGCCTGATGATCTTTTTTCAGGAATTGAATTTCTGCATATTGAAGCTTAGATACACCTCTAATCGGTAAGTATTTCATCAGCAAACCGACGATTTGATGTGTCTTTAGCGATTTCACTAGCTAGCTATCCACCTCGCCCATGGCACCACCAAAATAAAATAGTGTGTGTAAACAAATGAAATAGCGTTACAGTCTTTTGTGTTGTGTAGTCCCCGTATACTGTTTTGTGTTTTTTGTGCGATTCATTACGTTCTAAGTCTTTCTGCATGTGGGCAGAAGTAAATGACGTTAGTTTGTAACTTAGCAGGTAGTGTAACTCGGCTGACGTTAACTATGTACCATGAATCAGGGGTCTGTAACTAGCGATAGTGTGCTTGCAAGTAATTATAACTGATTCAAACTCTGGACTGACAATTATCTGACAATTTTACAGTGCATGGAAGTTGTCGTATTATTACGTACAACACTAGCCAATTAGCTATCAGTTAACGTAACCTCGTGTTATAACGTAAGCTTTTAACCCTCCTGTTGTCTTCGGGGTCAAAATGACCCGCCACTGTGTTAAAAACCCCTATACACAGAATATGAGGACAACAGGAGGGTTAAATCTGATTCTGGTCTGGTACCGTTGCTCTTGCTTGTGATTTACCAGTGGCTTCAGTCTGTACTCCCATTATGATTTGACACAGAGTTTAACTGCAACTTCCTGGGTTTGACAATGTTTACAATAATCTAATGGCGGGTCATCTGTGGAGTAGTGCGGGCAGGCTGAGTTCGTTCAGGTCACTGGGTTCATGTGGGGAGTGGGCCGTGAACTGTCAAATGGGGGTCAGGCCTGTTTTGATCAGGAACAGGTTGTGGACTGTTGTTCACAAATGAAAATGTTTCTTTTTCTAGTGGACAAAACATGTGAACAGCTGTCAGTGTTTATGCTAAAGTAACCTTCATGTTATTGTATATATTCATTGTTGTGATGAATACTTTTTTTTTTAGGTGAACTGCATAAAGGTGTACCTACTATTGCCTGCAATTAGCTGCACCTTTAATTCTTAACATGTTGTCAGAAGTGAGTCAATCCAGCACCCACTCAAAACTAATAATTGTTGACATTAAGTGGAAACACATTATTTTTGCAGGCTGTGAGTCTCATTATTCAACCACAGCAGTTATTTGTGCTCAACTTAGGAATGCACTGATATGATACTCATATTGAAATTGTTTATACAACGACTGAATGTAATTTATTAAGTTTACTCATCCTAGTTTATGACTTACTTGTGAGTTGTAATGGTTTGTACAGTAATTCAAATAATTTTGAGAAAACTCAATGAATGTATTTATTGTTTAATTAATTTATTTAAATTTATTCTCTACATTTTCTTTTACAATATTAGAAATGCAATGTTTAATCTGAAGTCGTCTTACAGGTTAAAGAGCATCCAAGTCTCCCTCAAACAGACACACACAGGCCATTAATTCAACTTAGACAACGGATCGCTGCTCAGAATCTGAAAAAGTCTGATCGGTGCATCCCTAGTACAAGATGTTGTGATGGGATACAAGTGTGTTTCAGCAGTTTGACTATGGTGTGGCCTTATCAGGTCAGCTTGCTTCCGGTTTAATTAGAGCAAGGCCAGAACATCACAATCACGTGTTTGTATCAGTGCTTTTTGCTCACACAGTACAGTAATAATGTCTCAAGAATTGGTAAGATAGCTCATACGCTCCTGAGTGAGCAAGCTTGTTATATAATCCTGCAGTGACGACTGTGCAGGATAATTTCATTGGCTTCTGTTTGTGCCTGACAGTACGTCTGTCTCTCTCTGTCTCTTTCTGTGTCTCACTTGTCTTTTCACACTGCTATGTATGTATGTTTGCAGCTGTTAGTGGTTTTTCTACAGCAGATTATTGGAAATATGTGTCCATTGACTGTTGTGCATTATGCAACCATATTTTATTACGTGACCGGCAGAGTCAGGCCTTGGCAGAAACACCAGTAATGACACTTTAAAAGGGAAAACCTGAATATGTGATTGTCGGAACTTAACAAATGTAGATGCTTCCATAAGGAACAGAAGGGTCACAAATAGGTTTGATGAATATGTATCCTAGTAAAGCTCCAGAGACTTGTCGCATCTGTGCCCAGGCGATCTGAAGATGTTCAGGTAACTCATGAGGGTCCCCTTATTAGGACATTCATGTTGTTTTTCCTTGAGTCATGGTGATGGGAGTGAGCCAGAAAGCATTGAGTCAGTCGGAGGATCAGCAGTCCAGTAGTGTTTGATAATAAGTGTGTTTGTTCACACTTAACAAGATAAAAGCATTGTCTGACTGACTTTTTTATCTTTGGCAATAGTGAACTTAATGTCACAGGAAGACAACAAGAAAGTATTTTCTTTTTTCAATTTGATGATCCTAGCAGAGAAAGAGAACCCGTGTTAGCTCTTTTTCATTAAGGGTTCCAGGAATCATCCTAGTAGGGCAGAAGGCACAAGACTTGCTCAATGTTTTCCTGCTATGACATGTGCGAGTGTCTGTAATCAGGAAGTTCCATTGCACACTTTGTTTGATGTCTGTTGCGTAATATTATACTATTTCCTGTAAACGAGTGAAGAATGCTATTTTCTGATCCCTAACTGCAAAATAAGTCATATAAAATTAGTAGGTACAATATGCAGTTGTTAAGTTGAAGGGAAGTGTGACACTGCATTCTTCTTCCACATCATCAAACACAGGAAACCCTGTCAACAATGGAAATATAGGTGTGTATTTTGAAGATGGAAAATTCCCCGCCGTAGGAGTGATCAAGGATTATCTTATCTTATCTCATACAATCATGGGTTCATGCCCATGGCTATAAATGCCAAAGGCCTTTTCTCCCAAAAGAACATACTGTTTGTGATCTATGAGGTTGTTCAACAGGTATGGTAACTTAACGATTGTTTCCCTACGGGCTGAGCTTCCTCTTTCCACAACCTCTTGTAACCATTTTGAATAAACCAGTTGGAAAAGATTTAAAAAAGTCCTTTAACCACATTTTACTGGAATCCTACAGGAATCCTTAGTCACCACCCACCGCTAGATTTTCCAGTGCTTTAAATCCAATGTGGAATCATTCTGATACTGATACTGATACTGTTTCCTATTTTCCCCTTTTTATTTTCTTGAATTTTCAGTGCTTGAGGGAGAACTCTTACATCTATCAGACAGCACTGATTGAATAAGGACTGATTTAACGTCACCACATGGAACCCATTCCCCATGTTGAACATATGAAGACCCCTGCTGACCACTGTAATTGGACAAATTACTGATGTGTGACCAAAGTGAAGAGATGCCTGCCGGTGACAGCGGTCCAGATCGGGAGGATGCCGCAGTACCGTCTCCAACAGGGGAAGCTGAAGGGGAGGAGAGCGTGTCGTCAGGGCAGCAGGGCAGAGGGACACAGTCCGAGCACCACAGGGGAGAGGAGCAAGAAGCTTCAGGTGGCGAAGTGGGACATGAAGATGAGGAGATGACTAATGGATCACATGACCTCTCTTCCTCAGCCAATCACAGCCCTGGTAGTGCCACAGGATCCACCACAGCTTCCACAAAGAGGTATTTGTCTTTTAATTTTATTTTACTATTTACGTTTGCTATTAATGCTTCCTTCATAATATTGCACTCACCAAACAAACTGCTGAGATCCTGGGAATAACAGAGCAAGACTCTGGAACAGTGAGATCAAAATATACGTTTGTTTGCAACAGAGAGTTTGAGGTCTCCTTGGATGAGTACAATACAATCATAACCACTGGATCAGATTGTAAAACTGTAGTTTTTCCTTTAACATTTAGAAATGATGTTGAGACTGTTGCTGCATTAAAGTTAATGCAGGAAAATCCTAAGCTGGAGACTTACAAACCCTGAACAGCCTCCTTTGTCATATACAATCCACATTTTCTTGTTATGTCTCTGTACCGGTGATGGTCGTGGCATTATATTTTCTCTCTGTCCTTCCCGTTCTCATAAGCACAATATCCCAAGGACGCGTCGACTCAATGATGAACTGATTACAATCTGTCGTTGATGGTCAAGATGGCCTCACAAAAAGTGTTTGTTGGCCATAACTCAATAATTCATATGTTGCTCATGTCCAAATTTCACACAAATGTCTAAAATGACAAAAGAAGGAAGTGATGACAATTTATATCCAGTAGGTGAAAGGTCATCTTCACTTTGAGATCATTAGCTGCTCTTTTCTAGCCTTTATTCAACTCAGGAAAAAGATAAAGTTCAAAGACACTATAAACTATATATAATGAACAAAACAAATACTGGAAGGGTCCTTCAATCTCGTTAAAATTCAACAAATCGAGTGTCTGTCTTAAAGATATCTGATTTGAATGTCATCTCTGATTGTGTGTAGCAGTGTGAATGCAGATGGTGGCAAAGGTCAGGTCCACAGAGAGGTGATGTTCACCGTGGCTGAGATGAAGAAGCGGCTTCCGTCAGAAAAACGCAGCCGCAGCAAAGCCAGCACAGTGGAGGCCTTACAATACGCACTCAACTGTGTCAAGCAGGTGCAAGGTAACCTGAACCAACACATCCGCTGCTCACGGACTGATGAGCCCATGTGCATCGTTTTTTATTTGAAATCATGAATATGTGACAGCAACTGTTCTCCTCAAATACCCTGATGCACAACATGTGTCTTGTCCTCTGTAGCCAATAGCGAGTACTACGAACTGCTGATGCAGAATGGCCAGGATGAGAGGAGGGATGCTTCTGTGTGCACCCTTGAAGAGTTGGAGAGAGTCACATCCGAACACACCCTTAAAAACACGGTACACAATCACACACAATTGCACTTAGTGCTGGACACACACATACTCTCCAGTCATGATACATACTTACTTGTGCATAGAGGACTGTGAGTTGTTCCATTATAATATTTTAGTTTGTGTTCAGGATTTCAAAGTAGCAATGCAGCATTTAGCATGAAACACACATGCACCTGCACATAGGTTTTTGACTCAGGCCTATGTGAGTGTATGTTTACTGCTGTAGTGTCTGTGACTTGGCTTGCTTGTGTACTTGTGTCTTTCTACATGTGCGTGCGTACGTCACTCTGTGTCTGCGTGTAGGACTCTTTCGTGGTTGTGTTCTCCCTATCGAGCGGCCGTGTGCTGTACACGTCGGAGCAGGCTGCCAGCATCCTGTGCTGCAAGAGGAAGTTCCTGGAGTCAGCCAAGTTCGTGGAGCTGCTCTTCCACCAAGATGTGAATGTTTTCTACTCGCACACG
The DNA here is from genome assembly GCA_901007825.1 of Macroramphosus scolopax. Lineage (NCBI taxonomy): Eukaryota > Metazoa > Chordata > Actinopteri > Syngnathiformes > Centriscidae > Macroramphosus > Macroramphosus scolopax. The sequence goes on from CAAKHC010020256.1 coordinate 54,968, forward strand.
GCACAGCCGCATCTGCCACCTTGGAGCAACTCTCACACAGGTGTGTTTCTAAGTCAACGTTTTTAATAGATTTTTATTCTATAGGTTTAGGTCACACAACACATTAACTCTTTCAAGTTTTGCTTTCTTTCAGTTTGGTTTATCTGCATCATATAGTCAGTTTTGATTAATATAGGACATATCTTACGTTATATTTCAACATTTTACTTTTGCAAACACTGAAATACTCTAACAGAAATAGTAAAATATCATTAAACCACTTTGCAGATAAAGAAAAGTGATTTTGTTTGATATCATTGCATGAATAAAGATGGATATCAAATAATTGCTAATGAACACAATTTGTAGTTTGAAACAGAAACAGCCGTGCAGGGCTATGAAGTGAAGCCATATGAAATAGGTGAAGTTGATAAAAAAAAAAATGTTGTTGGTTGTACAAGAGTGCATAGCTTAGTGTCTTCTAACTGGTAGATGAATCTCAATCCTCTTTCTTCCTCTTACAGCAGGTGTTCTTTTTGACTGCGCCCAGGTCAAGTCTTTCTTCTGCAGAATCAGGTCAGTATTTGTTGATTTTCTAACTCTCCTACACAAGTCCTCCCATTAAAAAGGGATAAATCAATAAAAAAAATTGCATTTTCCACAGAAAAGTGTGAATTTTACAGATTCATGCAGAAAAATAAGCAATGAGGTGTCAGTCATATCCCATAATACATTCTGACAAGCCATAGAACTTAAATCGGAGTAGGAAACTATATTTTTAGATTCAACATTCAGATATGACTGTAGTCAGCCAGTGTTATAATTTCTACCTCCAGAATTGAAACTTGACTAAATGTTTTAGGGGCGGGAAGGACCGCGAGGGGGAGATGCGCTACAACCCGTTTCGGGTCACACCCTACCTGCTGAAGGTGCAGGGCACAGGGATGAGCGGTGAGGAGGAAGAGCCGTGCTCTCTGGCGCTCGCTGAACGCATGATTTCTGGATATGAAGGTATAATAATTATTAGCCATGGAATAGTGGACATCTTATTTCATGCTTACACTTGCAAACTGGATTTACTTCTTTACTCCTGCTTACGCTAACTATCAACAAGCATTTAATTCCTGTGAAACCACTGACGTATTATTTGCTAATACAGCGCCTCGGATCCCCATGGACAAGCGCATCTTCACCACCACACACTCGCCTGGCTGCGTGTTCCTGGAAGTGGACGACAGGTCAATACCCACTCTGACACTTGTTCATGCTCAGTTGACTATAAAGTGGCCGCAAGCTGATTAAGCTCATTTGATGGTGACTCCTCACAGGGCCGTGCCATTGCTAGGATACCTTCCTCAGGATCTGATTGGCACGTCCTTGCTGACTTGCATTCACCCAGAGGATCGTCCGCTCATACTCTCCATGCACCGGAAAGGTAAGCGTTCAAGGGAAAACGTATATTTATGTACAAAGCCCCTTTCAGCCTTTATAATTAGTTGCAGCCCTATCTCAGATCCACCAAGGGTTTCTTTTTTGCTTGCTTACTGACTGTTCAGTCTTTCAGTCTACTACAGCTGACTGTACATTTTCACCCACACTGTTCATCCCACGCGCAGTGCTGAAGTATGCGGGCCAGACGCCGTTCGAACACTCACCAGTGCGTTTGCGCTGTCAGAATGGAGACTACATCACCTTGGACACTAGCTGGTCTAGCTTCATCAACCCTTGGAGCCGCAAGGTGGCTTTCATCATCGGGCGGCATAAAGTCAGGACGTAAGAAGCAACAGCACAAATTCAGAACCAGAAAAAAGTCTCAATTCTTCCAGTATGTGAAATAAAGATTTAATTATTGTGCTTATGTCCTTCTCTTGTGTCCAGGAGTCCACTGAATGAGGATGTGTTTGCTGCTCCAACTACGGGGGATTTCCCAGTCCCCTATGAGGAAGTAAAAGATTTACAAGCCAAGATCTACAAGCTCTTCTTGCAGGTGACTATTTTATATATAAGGATGAAGCTTCATAACTACTAGAGTTTTTTTGGTTGTTTAACTAACTGCTTCATCCCACTGGGTCCATCCGTGACATGTTCCAGCTCTGACACAGCTGGAACACCGGAGTAGATAATGGCCACTATAATTATTATGATTCCCCAAGAAGCTCTGTGGCTTATTTCAGAAGCAGCTCTCATCTCTGCTCCTCTAAAAATACACGTCCTGTCTATTCTTGAATGAAGCTGTATCAGGCTGCACAGATCAGATGGAGTGAGTCAGGAAGTGGGTCAAACAAACCCCGTTGTAGACTCAAGATCACCACATCATGTCACTAATTGAAACTGATGGCTGCTGGCACGAGGCCAAAAACAAACGCAGATGATGAGGTGTATTATCCAAGTTAAAAAACAAAGTAGCTGGACTAACAGCACAACAAAATAGGAAAGAACAACCGTCTGTTTCGTATATTTGTGTATGTGTGTGTCTGTGTGCGTGAGTTTCTCCAGCACCTTTACTCTGTTCCTCTTCTCCGCAGCCGGTCCGTAACAATGGCTCCAGTGGTTATGGCAGTTTGGGAAGTAACGGCTCCCATGAGCACTACATCA
>CAAKHC010020268.1:0-12294 GCA_901007825.1 Macroramphosus scolopax
TGATAATATTCAATAGAGCAACAAGAAAAAAGGAGTTTCTATTTGGGAATGTACTTTTTGTGCTGGTGGTAAATGTTCCTGCTGAAAGGAACATTGGGACGTCGTCATCCTCTTTCCAAGCATTAAGGATGGATCAATGAATTCTGTGCTATTTTTGCTGGTCGAGGTCACTGAGATTCAGCAGCAACCTAAACATTTCTGCTGGCAAATGACTTGGACTTGATTCAGATTGGTCACAGTAGGTGACCAATGTCTACTGCATATAGAAGATCTATTACATCTCAGTACACATCAACGATAGGGACTGGACTCGTCTTCGGATGTAAAGTTCAGTGTGTGTTGGACCCAGGGACCACCTAGTAGTGATTGGAATTCCGGCTCTTTTTAGGGAACCGGCTCTTTTGGTTCGGCTCACTAAAAAGAGCCGGCTCTTTCGGCTCCCAAATGGCTCTTTAGATTTTTTGTCGCTTAAATAAATATATTACCAACAACAATTTAAAACTATGCGCAATATGAATTACTAATGTGAAAAAATTGCACTATATCAAATGTTTGTTGTATAAAATACACTTTTATTTATAAACTCGACTATAAACTCAAATAGAAAGTGCAAACAAATTAGATAACATTTAACTATTTACAAATGAACTTAAATAAGGTTTAACAATAACAATTTCAAGTGAAACAACAGACAAACAGAATCGCACAGCAAAATATAAATTAAAATGTGTAAAATAAAAAGAAAAGAAAAAATCTGCATCAGAAAACAGTGTTCTTCAGTCTAGATTTACATTCAGAAATGCCAAGTGCCTCAAATTTGAGGGGCTGATCCTATTTCTTCTCTCCGTTAATATCTGTCCTGCTTTTGAGAAGATTCTTTCAGTCAGAGAGAGAAAAAAGAGAGAGAGAGAGAGAAAAAAGCGGCTCCCAGTCAGGAGCCGGCTCCCGTCGTTCACGTCAAAGATCCGGCTCTCAGAGCCGGTTCGTTCGCGACCGACACATCACTACAGTGCTGGTGCTGGTCCCGATGGACCACAGTCCTGCCGGGTGGGTCTCATTAGAAAATCAAGATGTTTTGACGGCGACGGGCGGGTCATCTCCTCCTCCTGAGGAGCTTAGAATTGATACAATTCACGCGTCATACTTAGTTGGCAAAAAATGATAGTGAAATACAAACATAAGTCGCTGTGACTTCGCCGCTAGTCGGAGTTCCTTCAATGTCACCGTGGGTCTCTGGTCGGGAACCCGCCTTCTGCCTCTCCTTCACCGGGGGAGAACTGGCACTGAACCTTAGGGAAGAATCATTAGTAGCTACGTTTTGGTGTCACCGGATTAATGGAACATTATGTGAATAGGAAAACAAAATGCAGGTGTGAGTTTTGTGATCAAGAATAAACTGTGAAACATATTTTAGCCTGCTGTCAAAAAATGATTTGGACTTAAGGGAGTTGATACAGACGCTTCGAGGAATTAAGACGGGCTTTGATTTACGAGACTATTCACAAAATTATGTTTTATTTATTTCTTCTTAGATAGATTAACGAATCTAGTGGTTTTCCTCTTGTTTGATTTATGACAATGACTCAGTTCCGGATCCACCCTCCAAACCAGCTGGTGTCGGTAATGTACCATAACGTTTCTTTGCCAACTGCCATAATTAAACCTAAAGAAGAAGAAGAATACGGAAAGAAGGAAGGACGGAAGCCTGTTCGCTGTGTTCGCTGGCTCTGCCGTTTCTTGTAGTCAGTCAAATATCACACTCGTCTGAATATAACTTAACTGTTGAAAATGGCCACGGAGGAGCTCTCGAACAAACTGAGCCGCCGTCTTCAGATCGAAGACGGAACGGAGGAGGTCGCTGCTGCGGAGCCCGGACCCCAGAACGGGTCGCAGGACAAGCCGACGACAGCCAATGCGGACTCGGAGCTGGGCGCTAAGCTGCTGAGGCGCGGGGAGCTGAACGATGGGCTCGGCGAGCACTGTCAGCTCAGTGCCAGGGTTTTCAACCCCTACACCGAGTTCAAAGAGTTCTCCCGAAAGCAGATCAAAGACATGGAGAAGATGTTCAAAATGTGAGTTTCTGGCATGTTAGTCCATCAAGTTGGACGCCCGGTGTGACTTCCCCATTTCATGCAACTATTAGCAGTCAGTTCTTGGAACAGAAGTAACGTTATCAGTCGGACGTTTCAGGAAGTGGATGCAGGTTCCTACAGGTTGTTGGCCATTTATAACTGACACATGCCACGACAGAGGAAGACTAAAGTTAACTTAAAACACCTGAGGAAGAAATATACTGTTATTGGTCAGTTAGTTAAAGGTATTAGTCCCCCTTAAGAGAAGTAAGATTTTGATGACACACTTAAACACAGTTTCAGTTAATCAAATACGTTTACTTCATGCGAAGAAACCTGCTTGTTATGACCGTAAAAAATGAGTAACACGTTCGTTATAAAACAATGATATGATGCAAACAACACCATTGTTTCATTTCTTGGATATATATATATATGTGTGTACACTACCGTTCAAAAGGTCAGGGGTCACCTGCTCTTCTCACCATTGACCTCCATTATAACCAGCTTCATGAAATAATCACCTGGATGCTCTACGGTCATTATTAGTGTACAACAATCAGTCCAGATGTGCTGAACACATCTGGGATGGATCTGAGAGTTGTTGGCTTTGATTGTCTAATTCCAGGTGATTTTAGAGAATGAATACCAAGTGTGCAACATGCAGCATCATTACAGAGGTTGGATTCTTTAACAATTCTACACATGGAAACATTTAAAAAACAAAGCTTTGTATTAGAATCACACTTAGTTGTGTGTGCTGAACCATGAAAGAGTAAACAAAGCATTGTGGGTTATATTTTAGGCTCTTTAAAACTGACAGCTTTTATTGTGTTCACACACTTGGGATTCTCTCAATCACTTTGAATTAGACATTGGAAATGGTTTTCATTGAACATGTTCCCATAGTTGTTGAGCACATCTGGACTGATTTCTGGACACTCACAATGATCATAGAGCATTCAGGATCATTATTTCATGAAGCTGGTTAGAATTGAGTTCAATGCTGAAAAGAGCAGGTGACCCCAAACTTTTGAACGGTAGTGTATGTATGTGTATATGTATGTGTGTGTGTGTGTGTATATAAATATATGTTCTTACACAATTTAATCCAGGTATGATGCTGGGAATGACAACTTCATTGACCTGATGGAGCTGAAGCTGATGATGGAAAAGCTTGAAGCACCACAGACACACCTCGGTTTGAAGAACATGATCAAGGAGGTGGACGAGGACCTTGACAACAAGCTAAGCTTCAGAGAGGTGGAACACGGATGCCAGTTAAGAATCCATCAGACATATGTTTTTCCTTTCTTCATCCATGTCTAAATTCTTCCTGACCTCCGTAGTTCCTGCTGATCTTCAGGAAGTCAGCAGCGGGAGAGCTGGCAGAAGACAGCGGCCTGAGCGTCCTCACTCGCCTCTCTGAGATCGATGTCTCCACAGAAGGGGTCAAAGGAGCTAAGAGCTTCTTCGATGGCAAAGTAAGTTCGGTCAAAACCACATCAAACCATGAACACAGACAGTTGCTTCAGTTAGGTTTTGCAGGTTTAATTTGGTGTTCGAGCTTGATTACATGAAAACTAGCTTATTTGTCATTTGTCATCATTCTGTCAATGTTTTAGACAACTGACACAAAACCTAACCACAAAGTTATTTTTGCCTAAACCCAAACAGGTTGTAATTACTAGATCTTAACAAGGAGATTATTTTTCTAATCCTTAGCGTGTATTTTTTTATTTGCCTAAACCAACAATAAGTTTTCTTGCTTCAACCCAACCAAAGAGCGTGTTGACACGACCTACAGAAGAGTTCTGCATTTCAGAATAAAAGGAGAAGTGGTGCCTCGTCTATTTTCTCTGTAAGGCACGTCTTGCAACAAAAATACAGAAACCACCATTAGATAGTATAAATAAACCTGGAGAAGCACAATAGGGCTCTACATGTTTAGGGCTTGATGCCATAATAGAGACGGACACAAGGTTCATCCCTGTTTAGGCTCAACGGGAGGCTGCAGCGAAATCATACCTTTAAGCAATTTGTTTATTTCAGGCCTAAATTATTTTAGCTAACAGTTCTAACTGCTTCCTTTTGGTTTAATTTGGAGATTAGACAACCACTATTTTTCATTATCTGCGTATCCAAAAATTGTACCTTCTTACCACTCTAATGTAAGCTCATGTCAAAGCCATGCAGTAAGGTCATAAACTTTTTTTCATGAATTACTTTTAATTTACTTACATTTTGTATTTTTCTCTTAATGCTTGTTTGTGTTCATTGATAATGTGATTGACTGATTCATGTTGCTATTGATAGGATTGAGTTGATGCTTGTGTAGTTTCATAAAATGGAAAAAGTTCATGGTCTATCTTTGCAGGTTCAGCAGTGACCTGGAGCCATTTCGGCTAACGCTACTGTCTTGCTCGGGTCGGAATTATAATAATGATTTCTACAAAAAACATAGGTTCCTAGCATTTCGTGCAAGTAGCCATTTCTGCCCTCGGTACTTTCATGTTCTGGCCCTTATAATCTCTAAAAAAACACAATAGGTTCCCCGTACTTCTTGCCATGAGCCATGAGAGAGAGGAAAGAGGGGCTCAGCCTATAACAGCATAACCAAGGTATGGTCCAGGTATGGTCCAAGGCCAGCCTGAACTATAAGATTTACCAAAAAGAAGGAGTTTCGGCCTACTGCTTAATGTAGAGAGGGTGTCTGCCTCCTGGACGACGGTTCCACAGGGGAGGAGCCTGAGAGCTGAAAGCTCTGCGTCCAATTGTACTTTTGGACCCTCTAGAAATCACAAGTAAGTCTGAACTGTGGGAGTGCTGTGTTCTAGTGTGATGATAAAGTATTATGAGCTCTTTGAGATATGATGGTGCATGGCCATTCAGGGTGTTAGAGTTGAGGAGAGGGAGCCAGTGCAGAGACAATATGATCTCCTTTCCTTGTCCCTGATAGTACACGCACAGCAGAATTCTGAATCAGCTATCAGGGAATTACAATAATCCAGCCTGTAATTCACAAATGCATGGACAATGTTTTCTGCATCATAGACAGAGTTTGCCTGGTTTTTGCAGTGTCACACTATCACCGTCACTACTGTATGTGGGAGTCTGCTGCTAACGGCTTGATGCCAGATACCACACCTCACCTGCAGAGGTCTAGTGGAGTCCATGCCCCCACAGATCAGGGTGGCTTCTGCCGCAAAAGGGGGACATACACAATATTAGGCAGGTGGTCATAATGTTATGGCTGATCGGTGTATAAGTTAAATAACATTTGTCCAAGAACGGCTGAATTTGTCATGCATGGGTTTTTACATTGTTGCTGTCTGAAACTGAAAAGGATCTGATTAATAGAACTCGAACCAACAAGTGCTGTTCAGCTGCGGCCCAATAAGTGTTACAGTCTCTGTGATAGGATGCGTTGGTGAATGTTGTCAAATGCAGCAATAAGGTCTCGTGCATGGGTCGGCAACCTGCTGTGGCTCTTTAACCCGTCTCCAGCTGCTCAGACAAAACATGGATGGAAATGAATACAAGCAATGAGCATTTGTATTAATCATTGAGGTAGGCCTAAAATTATTCTTAAATTATCCACTGGAACAAATGTGAAGAATAAAATAAAATAATAATACATTTTTCAAGACTTCGCCAACTAAAATGTTCATCACAGCCTGAAGGCTACCGCTTCTTCCTCCAAGTGTCTGAATGTCAAACGGTGGCTAGTCTGGATTCTTCTCAAGATAAGCAATGGATTCCAGATCCAAAAGAAGAAAAGCCTCTGAGGAAAATAGAAAGTCTATGGACCGATGTGTTTGCTCTCCCTGCCTGGTTGAAGAGGAGCTCGATCTGCAGAGAAAAATTAGCAGAAAGAAAATTTGCTGAAAAGTATCAGATGGGGTTGAGAACAGGATGATTTGGGAGCTGCTGTGGAAAGCAGAGCAAAGTACTTTTTAGAATTAGATTAAATCCGCAAACTCAGATTTCTGTGGCAGCTCAGGAGATAGTAAGTTGTGGAGAGCCGTTCACTGACGGTGAGCCGCCCTCTCCAGGACCTTATTGGATGTGGGTATAAAGTAGGTTAAAACACCCAGATCAAGAATAGGCTTTTTCAATTACAGTACAAAGTACTGTGGTACATAGTGTTTTAATAAAGACACATTGACTTCATCAATTAGGTATTTCCTTACTTATGGGAATCTCTCCTTAATCAGCCTAGTTGGGGTCTAAGAGTCAAGTTGATAGCTGCAGTATATTCAGGTTAGTCCGCTAATGTCGATGCGAGAAAAGAAATGTAACTGCAGACCAGATTTTACTTTTACTTCAATGGCTCCTTGTATTTGAAGATGAATCTGTGCTAGCTGGGGGAAGCAGGAAAAACTAACTTTGTAATAATACTAATACGAATGTAACTTGTCTCCAATACTGAGACCTCCGGGAACACAAGGGGTTCTGACTCTTTCAGCTTTACTACAATACTGAGGAGACTGAGAGGAGCCTGTGGTTGTTTGTGGTTTCTATTTAATTGGTTTCTACACGGGGCCACTTGACTTTAAGGCGACCCTTCCAGACTAGTCTAAACTCTTCCAGTTGTGAAGAACGCCATTTATTTACTAGTTTGTCCTGTTTGTTTTAATATGGGAGTTCTGGATTTAAACCAAGTAGCTGAGCTCTTTAGTTTAGTTGTTACTACCCTCATTATTATTACAAGTGTGTATACTCAACGTGTGGCTTCCATTCTTTTTTTTTTTTCCTGTCGGGCAGGTCAAGGCCATCACGGAGTCCAACCGGTTTGAAGCGGAGATCCGCCAGGAGCAGGAGACCAAGAAGAAACAGGCTGAGGAGCAGAAACAGAGGCAAGCTGCCTTCAAAGAACTTCAGTCAGCCTTCAAGTGACTCTACAACAGTCCCTCTGCTGTACTAATGCTGTTTTTAAACATGTATTTGAACTGATCCCTGTATGTCTCCATAACTTTACCTGTTGTCAATCTACCATCCACCTGGACAGTTTGGTGACATCTTTGACGATATGGATTCCTCCTCTCCTCCTTTCCTCAAGTTCTATTGGGTGACTTCAACTTTCAAAAACAGGGAAACCGTAATTTCCAGCTTCCTCGAAAATTCTTCACTTCCTTTGACTTCTGTCTCATTTTCATTTCAAATGAAGGGAACCTACTTTAACTGGATTTCTCCAGATCCTGATCACTTTCATTGTCACTGCCACCTTTCCTGGATCTGACCACCTCTTTATTACCTACTCCTTCCCTCCCTCTCACCTACATCGCGCTCTTCTGCTGTCCTTCCTGTCACCCCTGTCCTCCATCTATCTATCTACCCTTCTATCCATCTCGGGTCATATTCCAACAAAACAAACCTCTTCAGGTTAGTCTGGCCAGTCTTGAGTCTTCTCAATATTATATTATTCCATATCCAAAAAGGGATTAGTCTCAGAGGAAAATAGAGAATTTCAATTTTAAGTCAAATATAGACTTAATATGCTGCGTTACATTTATTATATGGCTACAGAAAAGCTTTGCACCTTGAGACAGATGTTATCTTTATTTTTTGGCCATAAATGGCTCTCATCATCGAAACATCTATTTTTCCCCTCAAAAATGTATCTAAGTCTTAACAGTTGCAGACTGTGACGCACACTTGGCTCACTATTGTTGGCAAACTGTAAGTTTAATGTAAATGTATGTTGGACAATCTTAGCGTCGTCTGTCCGGTCTCCAGGGAGGGAAATGAAAAGATGGTTCCTCCAGCGTCTGATCAACCACTGTGTCCTTACTGGGGAATACCAGCCTGTGGCCTTCATGGACCTCTCAGGTTCATAGGAATTCTGTGCTTTCATATTTCAATGTTATGAAATCGAGGCAGAGGGAACTTTCTTGCAGGATTACCAGCACAACAGTATGATAAACATCTGTGTAGTGTCAAACTGTACACGAAACAAAACAAAGTTTTTATTTTATTTTATGGCAGGAAAAGCCTTAACTTTAGTTGACATCTTAAATCTGTCAATAGAAAATGATCCAGTGTTCTGACAGCTTCCTGCTATACGAGTGTTTCCCCTGTTGGACTGTGTTGGTCGAGTGTTGGTCAGCTTGCTTGAGCTTGCTTGGTCATTCCTGATGTCTTGATTATGCCCTTTGTAGTCTAGACTTTAGAAAACTTCACATTGTTAGAAACATGAAACAGGTGTCTTTTATACAGGTAACGAGATGAGATTTGGTGTGTTTTCTTACTAATCTCCGTCTGTGGGAGCCAGAATTCTTGCTGGTTGATCGGGGATCAAATACTTACTTCACTCAATCAAATGCAGATCAATTTATAGCTTTAATATGATGTGATTTTCTGTATTTTTTCTTTTGATAATCTGTCTGTCACTGTTGAAATAAACCTACCGTTAAAATTATAGACATTCTCTTCCTTGTTAGTTGATTCCTCCACTGCATAAAGACTGAACAACCGGGGCTGCAGTGACTTGGCCTTTACCAATATACTGATATGGATCGCACAAAAAAAACAAGGGGGAAAAAACCATACTGATTATTAAATTGATTGATTCATGAACTGATTCATTTATTTTTATTATAAGTTGATAATGACACTTGTCCTGTAACATGTAACTGCATTGAGGCTCCGTTAGTGTCGCTGTGCTCCACACCTGCTTCCGTCACATCATCCTTGTCCTTCTGTATAAATGTATTAAATTGGGTCTGTGTATGAAGAACAGAATACAAAGCAAACATTAAGCCATAGCAGATGCTAACAACAACACAACATGCCACTGTCTTTTGGGAAAGTTTCCTTGTTTGGCTTAGAAATAAGATGCTGCATCGAAAAAACCTCTCAGGGACCTTTAATTACAGTGATATAAATACAATAGACAACCTGATCACTTCTAATGAGCTGATGTCTAACTCATGAATCCCTTTTGTATGAGCATCACACCACTACTGCTGAAATCATTACCAACATTAAGTCCATTCATTCCTTTTGGTGCACTACGACATGTCGGCCATGTCTGATGGCTTCATTGATCTCCTTCATATAAGCACATCTGTATGGGAGGTGTGGTTATAATGAAGCAAGCTGTTTGAAAGCTCCATGTAATGGGACTGTCTGTCACATCTGTAACAGCAGCAAAGAAGGCAGAAAAAGACCACTAGATGGCAGCATTCCTCCATGTATGTAACTGGGCTACAGTGGTTGTGAGTGGCTGTCAGTTTCTGCTTCACTGCTCTGTTTTTGAAGGACAAACAATTTGGAGCGACAGCAACAACCCTGACGGTTAGGAGACAACATTATTTGCCATGTCAAATGTCAATCATTCTTTAATGACATTCAGATGTTTCATTCCTGGAATCAACAACATGCACCTGCAGGCAAACTGTCGAGATTCTAACTAGAATTTTTTTGTTCTGCTCTTAATAGATCAAATAAAAAAAGAAATATCATTCCCCAGAAAAAAGACTGCTCCACCTTTTTATCTGTATTTGTTAACAGGACAGTTGAGCTCGGACCAACGTGGGGACGATGCTTATATATGATGTGTATATGATACATATATTTCTATAACGTGTGTATAAAACAATCTTTAATGACATTATCGTATGTTTTGAAATCTTTCAAACATTTTGATTGGTAACAAATATTCAGTTAGAATTTCGATACATAACTCTGCTGTAGTGTTAAACAGAAACAAAGAAAGAATTTACTATTCAGAACTTTAGAATCAATTTCTTTCTTTCCTATCATCAGAATATGCAGTCAGGTCTTTTTCCAAGTATTTGGACATTGACACAATTCTCCCAGTGTTGTCTCTGTACACCACAATGGACCTGAAAGGAAACAATCCAGATGTGCTTCATGTGCAAGTTAATTAAGCTTAATTAAACACGTAAACAATGAATACAAGTATAAAGGTTAGGAGTCCAACAAGGGGCAGTGTGGTGGGGTGTGTGTGTGTGTGTGTGTGTGTGTGTGTGGATGATGGTGTTCCAGGTGAGACAGGTGGTGTGTCCTTCAGGGACTCTTCATGTACATCCAAGTGAGGACTTGAATGTATTTTACAAAATAGGGCTGGAAATTCTGTGAGGTTTATTAGTTCAGTATTCTAACAAAAATAACTTACTGTAGTTTTTACTTTTAAAATGACGAAGTTAAAAAAGAACTGACAATTAAAATATAATCAATATCAATCATATTATCAATCAAAGTGTTGCTCGCAAATGGGATCTCCCAAAAAACACGTGCTGCCCTCGAATCCCCAACAAAGGAATTTGGATAACAGACGTCATGAGTAGTTTTCTTTGATCTAGTAGGGAAGGAAGAGGCGTGCAGGATTTACCAACAACAAAACCTTTCAAAGTTATTTTTCAAAAGGATCTTTCCAGTACAATGTGGGTAGATGAAGCCAATGACAATGTGCCATACGTCCCATGTTGCCTGATGATGGAGGACAAAAAACATTTAACATGCTTTCATTATTATTGTGTGGTTTAATGATGTAATGATATTTTCCCCGATTAACTCCTGTAAAGCCGTTCAGAGGAGCTGGTCCAGCCCTGCGACGTGTTCCCTCTCCATCAGAGGTACGGCTGGTGGCTGGAGATCAGCTCCGTCTCAGACGTGGATGAAGGAGCGTAAAGAAAACCGCAAACAGATGATAATTTAGTTGATGTTCGCTTCCTCCATCAACATGTGATCCGTCATGATGAAATGACAATAAGACTCATTGTGGAGTGCAGACAGTGATTAAAAAAGGACATGTCACCTCACCACAGTGGGGATTATTTCATGAATAAAGTGGTTAAATTCAAACCAATTTTCCAAAAATGATCTTTATTAAAACAATGTTTTATAATATTAGCAAATACTGCAGTTATGAATAGCCACAGAAACTAAACCATTTATTGAAATAAATATTTTAGCTCCTATGATGGGATGTTGTTGGAAGGGAAATCTTTGCGTCAGAATCTTTCTGTCAGGAAGTTTCCTGCAACACAAAACAAACAGAAATCACGACCAAAATATTAGTCTAAGTGAAGTAGCAATACTGTAAAACTTATTTACATCAGCCAACTTGATTAATTTGTCAGCTGAATGTCACTAGATAACCAAATCTAACACATTTCAATGGGCTTACATTATACTTACTATATATTACTATATAATACTGTATATTTTTGCTAGCATTATTCTGTCTTTCCTTCTGTCTGTCAGCAGGATTATGCGTAAACTACTAAGTTGATTTTCACTGAAATTATTGAGATTAGAGAGACTCGTCGCTCGAGAGAGAGTTGAACTCTCGTCAAAGGCTTACTGCAGAAAGCTGTCACAGCACCTCCAGTCATTCAAAACAACACTAAGGAAATTAAATCCTTGCAGCAAACCTGATAACAATTGGAAAATTAAAGAGAAAAATAATAAAAAAAAGAAAAAATACATGGATGAAGGAAAAGAAGGGAAATCAATCTGTTTCCTTCCTTTGCTGTTCACGCCCCCTTATTGCCGCCCAAAACACACAATCTGACACAAACTTACACACACAAAACTTCCTCATGTCAAACTGCTCCACAAATCTTCTTATAAGCTACAATGGCAATATTATCACAAATGAACGGGCCCTCGCACCCGCACGCGGCCGGGCGGCAGCAGTCGCTTTATTGTTAGCGACCTCTGAAGTTCGGCTAATATTTGTACATGTGGCGTTCAGTTACAACACTCATGTTGGTCATGGCAAGATCACAAAATGTGCAGCCCCGCCCCCTTTCCACTGGGCAGGTCATCTGAGTTCAAAACAAGTCATTTCCTGTCACCACTAGGTGGCGCTATGACTGATCATCAATGGAGTCTATTTCTAATCAAGTGTGTTCAGGTCGGGACTCTTATCAAACATTTGATGAAGGTCTGACTGTGGAGTCCAGTTATAACTGTTTGATGTTTGATGGCGAATGATCAGAATGTCTGGCAGCGTAACGTCCAGGCCGCGTGACGAAGACGGAAACCATTCGCAATTTATCGTTGCCAAACCCTCCTCTGTATTTGGAAGATGATCCACGTGTTTCTGCGTTTTTCAGTAGATGGATGTTGTATGTTACCAACTGTACATCCTCTCTCTCTCTCTCTCTCTCTCTCTCTCTCTCTCTCTCTCTCTCTCTCTTTATTTCTCTCTTTCTTTATTTCTCTCTTTCTGTCCTTCTTGTGGATA
>CAAKHC010020273.1:13328-29732 GCA_901007825.1 Macroramphosus scolopax
TGAACATATTCGCGCACACGCACACGCACGTTCACTTCGCACAGTTACATCAGAGGCCATTTATAAATATTTAACATCCACCAGAAATGATGTTTCTAAATTATTCACTCCTCTTCCGTTAACGCCTGCTCTGGCGGCTAAGAGCCCCACGTGGTCCTGCGGAGAGGCCGACTACCCCTGCAGGTCCTGCCCAACCCTGAGCACCCGTTAGTGGGCTAGACCTCCCCCGGGAGACTGCATGGACTGGTGGTGCAGGTGTGGAGGAGGAAGGAGGATAGAGAGGGGGGCATGAGCTCATCCTCTTAAAATAGATGCAATGCTGTCAGACTAGGAGACTGAGAGAATGAAGTAAAGACTCAGAGATCAAAACTATTCTGCTGCACGGTTCCTCTGAGGCTTCAGCGCATTTAAAAGCACTTTGTTTTAACAAAAACCAGGTGTTGATGTATAGGTTGTAATAACTTGAGCATTTTATTTTTATATGATATTCGTGCATCCAAAAAGTAAAATGGAAACAAGTGTTTTTTTTGTGTGTGTGTGTTACATGGTGACGTTTGCAGTGCTGTGCTATGACATCACCTGTGACTGTCACAGAACGGTTCTGGTTGAACGTGGAAACAAATTCAAAATCTTGCGTCATGGCAGCGAGAAGGGAGCAGCCATCCAACTGGTTTAGGAACCCAGAAAGTTATCCTAGAGTCTTAAAGTGGCTAATAAAGACCGACCTGACTTCAAACACCCAAGTGTGTGTGTTTGCATGACGGGATGTACGAGGGCCAGTTATATGTTATACAACAGACGAAGGCAGAAAATCCTCACGTTCAAAGGCTGAAACCTGAAATGTTTCTCCAATAATCCAGTGATCTCTTTCTGGTCCTAAAGGTGTGAGTGTGTGTGTATGTGTGCATAACCACCCTCTGAGTACTTCCACTGTGGCGTCTCATTGGTCAAAGTCTGGCTGAAAAGCGGCTGATGACTGACTTGCCGCTATCTTCTGAGGTGTGAGAGTCACACCAACTAGCTAATGCCACACTGCAGCGTGGTGATAATCCCACCAGTCATAAACAGATGCTAGAGGGCCACAAACCACACACTAAATACACACACACACACACACATTTCTGCCAACACAATCAGCGCGCCAGCTCTTTGTGCGACTGCACACGCATAACCACACAAACATAAAACATCGAAAATTACTCAGGAACACAAACACACACTTTCAGTTTTCACACCTCGGAGCCCCGTTGACGTGTAGTAGTACATGCTGCAGTCTGGGGCTGGCACGGAAAAAAGCAAACCACCGCAGAATCCAATTATTACACCACCGGTTACACTGCTGCCATGAGAAACATTTTTTTACTAACAATGTGTCATACACACACAAACACTGTTACCATAGTTATAAGCCGAACAATGCGGTCATCTCGGTGACTCAATGTCTTCTCTCCAAAAGCACTTGAAACTGACCTGTGTGTGCATTATACGCATGCACGTGTGTGTGCTTCTGCACAGGCACGTGTGTGTGAGACTGATGTGAAGTTCATGCTCTTGGTCAACAGATGTGCATCCAAAGTTAAAATCATCCACCAATCACTACAAGTCATTCAGATGCATCTGTATTAAAGAGCTTCTCCTCTCAACTATGAGCAAACTGGTGTTTACCTACAATCATGCACAGATGTGCAATCTATCACAAATAACTTTTTGTGTGTCCTCACATCAGGTCACTTCAGGAATTTCTGCTCAATAAATGTTTCTGTGGAACGATCGGTGAGAAGAACAATGGTATCACTCACAGAGGGTAAAGCTAATCATTTAGGGCTTTACTTTGAAATCCATATCGTTCTATCAGTGATCACTGGTCAGGTATAACAATGATCACTTGCTTTCAGGCCTAATTATCTCCTGTAGTTTGTTATCACTTCTGATAGGCCATCTCACTACCTGTAATAATAGTTTTACAATTATTCATCACTGTCATGTGATCACTCAATTGCTGGCTAATTATCTCCGGCTGTATCTTCGTCGCCCCAGCACCTGCATTCGGTGTTTCTTTCTGCATGTCTGTGGCTGTTATCTCCTTCCGTCTCGCGGAGTTTGAATTGGATAGGGGCTATAAACCAGTCAAATGTAAGATGAGGATAAGAGGATCAGGAACTCCGCTCCTTCCTATTCTGCACCCACAGGCAGAGAGTGAGGAATGTATGACATTCCTATGTGCAGAACAATAGAGAGTGAGAATGAGATGGGTGTGTATGGATGAAAACATGAGAAGAGATTGAATGAAAGAAAGACAGAGGGTGTGAGTTGCATGGGGGGGCGAAATAAAGATAAAACCAGCAGTGACGGAGCAGCCTTGTGGAAGAGAATGCGCATACACGAGTGTATCCATACCCATGTATGTGTATGTGCATGTGCATGTGTGTGGTGTGACATGCCTATCTCCTCCACACCTCCTTCGACCAGCCACCCCTCCTCCATACCCTCCAGCCACTGCCCCACACCTGACCCCACCCTGCTCTTCCCTGCAGGGCCTATCGCAAAAAAGGATGAGAAG
This sequence comes from Macroramphosus scolopax, assembly GCA_901007825.1. Classification (NCBI taxonomy): domain Eukaryota; kingdom Metazoa; phylum Chordata; class Actinopteri; order Syngnathiformes; family Centriscidae; genus Macroramphosus; species Macroramphosus scolopax. The sequence continues at coordinate 15,889 of CAAKHC010020273.1, forward strand.
GGGAACCGTTTTCCACCCCTGTGGGGGGCAGTCACTGTGGATCCATCAGCCCAGCTTTGGGCCCTCTCCTCTGGGCAGTGCTGCCCAGCAGGCCACCTCCAGCCGCCTAGAGGACGGAGGGCTTTGAAATGAGCCCCTAAACTCCAGACTCCGGAGACGTGCCATTGTCCGGCGGCTGCGGGGGGGCATTGATGACTGACTCCATCTTTGTGTTTGTGAACATGCTACGCCAGAGACGGTGAATTACAGTTGAAAACCCTCACGAGGACAACAGAGAGCAGCCATGTTGTGTCAGAAAGTTAGCCGCTGTCAAACGTGTTTGTGGCAATCGGAGACAGGCAGAGGAACGGACGCCAAAACAAGCACGCCTCTTCTGACAGTCGGCAAAAATCGGACATCGCTCTTTAATCTTTACTTTATATTCCGTGTGCAAGAGTGTGTTGACGCCTGTAGTATCTGTAGAGTCTGTGTTTACCAGCGTGTACAACTTCTTTGCACCGAGGGTCAGCATTGTCCAAGTTTGCTTTTAAAGCTGGACAATATGCGTTTAAATATTGGCCTCTTTCTCTGCAGCTCCAGGCAGGAATTCACAGGCCTGCTTCACCGGACAGAACCAGGCACTAGTTGCATGACAAACTCGGGTTGATTCCCTATAGCGTTCCACAGAGCGTCTCTCTCTCCCAACAAAGAGCAACTATAGTGTAGCAAAAAGCAGAAAGAAGCCGGCGCACCACAAGCAAGACAGGAGCAACTGGCGAATCCTTAAATTTCATCCTTGATTTACCCAAAACAACTATCTTAATTTGATTTACTACGGCTTTGAATGTCTCTACAAGTGGATCTCTGTGTGTTTTTGGAGATGTGTGTAACCAACAAGGATTTTTTATGCGTCTTTAAATAAAGCTTGTCTCTGAGCCTCCTCAGACTCGGTCACAGTCTGCTGCATACCAGTGTGTCATTGCCTGTCGGTCAGACCACATAACACACAAACACACACACATATGAACCGCTCGCACATCAAGCAAAGTTGACAGTCAACACAATGGATATTTCACCCGTCAGGGGTCCACATCCCCCCATCTCTCTCTCGCTGCTGTCTCTCTGTCTCTGTGTCGCTCCCAGACTGCCAAGACTTAATTACGCCATAACTGCCTGAGGGTTGGATGCTGAATACCAGTGATTCCACGCTCGCGCCGTAACAACCTTTGGCTGCTCCTCATTCACTGCCCGGTGACTCAATCTCCAACTTTTTCTGTTGGACTCCGACACTGACAGCCTCACCTCATGATGGCCCAGTTAAACCAGCATGAAAACATGCAGATGGAAAAACACTGAAGGGTTTGATGGGTGTAAGAATAATTTCAATCGTATGTTATGGCCTTTCTTAGTCACCAGCTCGGAGTCCGGTCAAATATCTAGCAGATTTATGCCGAGTCCGGCCGGTTGACGACAAAATGTGTCCGTCTGGACAAAGAGGTCCAAGATCACACTGGCACAAACTGCCTAATTTAGAGGTGCATTTAAATGCTGGTACATTCAATTCATATGATCTGCCCACGTGCACGAACCAAAACCACCAAGCATCAATGTTCAATCATAAATTGATATCGTAAAATGACTCAGACTGAAACCACAGCATTAATAAAAATAACAAATCTTCTAGAAGAGCGGTATTCATTCCTCATAGCAACATCGGTCAGGCACACAGCCCAGTTTCACTTGGCCCAAATACAGCAACGAATAAGATCCACAAGTTGCCCAAATGCATGTTGGTACCCGTACCGAAGCTGGTACCACCCGTAACGTTTGTCAGGATAAGAACATATAACACAAGTGGTACTGAGTGTCTTCTGCCCTGTTGTGCCCTGCTAACCCGACCGTCACACCCCTGGCTGCCTGATCCGGGACACATGTGGACCGTAACTCACTGCTGTATTTGGGCTGCTATAAGTTGGCTTTGTGGGCAGACTAATGTTGCTATGTGGGATGTCTCCAAAAGAGATTTGTAGAAACTATTAAAAAGAGTGTAAAGGTTCCTCTGGCAGCGTCATGTGGCCCAACACCTTGCTAATACATTTTAAGTTGTTTTTTTCCCATTTTGGGCATTTTTACATCTTTATGTGTTAATTTGGTCCAACAGAAAAGGAACATGTGGTTCTCCTTGGCATGCGTATGTTTTGCATCTCGCAGTATATATTGGTACAGAAAATGTGTCAAGGGTCGAGAAGGCAGCTGCTTTGGCACAACAGCATTACTCACAGTCTCTCCAGCTCCTTCAGGTCCTGGAAGGCTCCTCTCTCAATCGTGGTGATTTTGTTCTCCATTAGCTGCCTGGAAGAGAAGCAACAGGAGAGAATGAGTTGGACAGAAGAAAAAAAGAAGAGGGAGAAAAAGAGAGTGATAGAGAGCCGACTGTGATTTGTGTGGCCGAACCGAGAGGGCGAAGATGGAGGAACAGATAAGCGAGAGGAGAGGAAGAGAGGGTGAAGGAGAATGAGATCGACACAAGAGAGGTGAAGAGATTAACATGACAGAGAGGGAGAGAGATGGAGAAGATAGGTGGCAGGTAAAAAAAAAACAGATCGGTGAAGATGGACAGTGATAAAAGCGTGATAGAGAGAGAGGACCATCCGCAGTGGGTCGATAGCCCCACAGAATTGACTTTGAAACTGGCCTATCAGTTGGACAGCAGCTCATCTATCATCCAATTTACTCTCCATCTAACCATATAGCTGTGACTACTCATTCACTTACACCAGCACAACTCCACCAGCACTTTGCTGACCAAGCCAAACACACACACACACAGACACACACACACATAGACGAAATTAAGGACATAATCTCTGGAGGAATTCTAACAATGTGTTCCCTGCCATTCAATTTTAACAGCTGAATTGCGCGCGCAAACTCTCCCTCACAAACACATGCACACACTCCAGATCAGGCAGCCTTGTTGGTGCAGGGAAATCTTAACCTGGATCATCCCAGGTAAGAAACCTGTTCTTACTTGACTCTCTTCTTTCATTTCCTCCCTCCCTCCCTCCCTTCCAGCGGCATTCCTCCCTCCCTGGCTGTACGTAATGACCGCTATCTCTTTCCCTGCCTTCTCCTCCATCTCTCCCCTGCCAGAGCGTTAATCACTCCAGCACATGGGGCCCCGGGGCCCGGTGGTTAAAATAAGACCCTCCTGACACTTCCACTGGCAGATTAACAGGACAGCATTAACAGGTGCCCGTGCTATTCTGTTTAGACACACATGCAGGCTGAGGGAAGCCGAGGCTTCCCACGGCTGGACGCAGTGCTGCATGCGGCAGCTCCACGAGCTCCACGAGCCGGATGCTGAGATCTTTTATCGTGCATGTCAAGGAAAGTTGTGCTTGTCAGGGCTGTGTGTAGTATATGTTTCTGTTTGTAAAAGACAGGGGAAGAGAGATAGTATAAGATGGGGGAAAAAAGCTACTTACAACACTCGCAGATGTCTGAGTCCTGCAAAATCCGCCTTGGTGATTTTAGTGAGGTTGTTTGCATTCAGATCCCTAGACAGAGAGGTAGGCAAGAAGATAAGAGCATGAGATGCATGTCATTAAAACAAAGATAAGGTTGTTCTACCGAGTGAGGTTTTATGAAACTTGATTTGCTGTCCACTGCAGAGCCGGAGAGTCAAAGATGGGCTTTGGCTGCTGCACCGCTCGCCAAATTTTAATTTCATCAAGGGATCTATGCCTAAAAAAATACGGCCTGTTAACTCAGAGCCCACTTGTCTAAATCCGTTTTTGATTAACTTGCTGGTCTCCAGACAAACCGATGTGGTCTACGGAGGCAGAAAGCAACAGTGCGAAACCACCGACACGACCGCAGCGATGCCCCTTATAGTGTCCTCACAGCCCGACAGCAGATCTACTGCTGATATCAGTTAATAAAGTTTACATCAGATGGATTTAGCAGCATTTGCAACTAAATGTAAGCTGAGGTGCAGTTTTGACACGTTAGTTCATCTTCTTCTTAATAACTAACACGCAGATTGGAAGCATTTTAAAGGAGGAGACATGTAACAATTAAGACTTTATTATAAATTAATAGAAAAATCCGAGATTATCTCAATTGTTTTTTAGTAAAGATTAGAAATATTGAAATACTTAATGTAGGACGATCCATGCCCACTTTTTTTTTATAAGGCATCATTAATAATAAAACAAAACCCCGCTGTGATATTAATAAGATTGATCATATACTACTGGTTTTCTCTCTGAAGTGTGTCCAAAAAAATATGCGCAGATCGAAATCCAGATTGCGCTGAGAGCAGCTTCACCCTGTCGGTACTTACAGTCTCTCCGTGTTGCGGGGTATGTTCCTGGGCACGCTGCGGAGCCCTTGGCCGTGACAGTCCACTGTTGTCCCGGTGCAGGAGCACTGGGTCGGGCAAGGTTGGCCGGCTGCACCACCGGACAGGACCAGGACCAGAACAGCCAGCAGCGCAGACGCCGGAGAGTGGCCGAGGCCAGCGGGGCTCAGGGCTCCCACCATCACTGCGGCAAGTGGGGGCCAAAGCGAAACCCACAAAATACTAAGAAAATAAAAGGGCGTCAAAAAAGAAAAGCCCTGTGATCCCTGGAAGAGCTCACCAAACTCTGCACGCAACGGGATGCCGTCCTCCTTTTCGCTGTCCTCCTCTTAAGACGTCTATCTGAAATTTTCTTCTCCTAAAATTTACATTTGGGTTTGTTAATGGGGTTGTGATGTGTGGAGGATTGAGAACCGGGAGTTTGGTCCCCCTGTGCAGGGAGAGAGGAGGTCGAGGAGGCGGTGGACCGGCTCTCTGGCTGCGCTACAGCAGCGCAAACTTCCACATGTCTCCGGCATGCAGTGTCCAAATCCCCCGGTGTATTGTGCCTGTCTGTGTATGGATGCGTGCGTGTGTGGGGGAGCCGAGACAGAGAAACACCTCGATCCTTGTCCAGATCCAGAGAAACACACTCTCTCACACACTTTAGTGCATACACACACTCCAGGTAAGCCTGCCTTGGTTATAAATTCACAACACGCGTCCGGCGAGGAAGCAGCGGCAGCGCCTGGTTTTCCCCAAAAAGCTCAGCAGAGGTCACCGGTAAAGAGATATTGATTCCGATCGAATATCAATTGCTGGTCACTGGCAAAAGGTGTAGGCAGTGTGAGTGAGGAAAAAGCTGCTTGAAAGACCAGCGCGCAATACTATAATCCAACTCTGAGTGGTGCGTCAAAGCGCTGCTCCCGAGAGTGTGTGATAGAGAGAGAGAGAGAGACGGGAGCGGGCACGTCTGCTGCTGCGTCTCTCTCTCTCTCTCTCTCTCTCTCTCTCTCTCTCTCTCTCTCTCTCTCTCTCTCTCTCTCTTTCACACACATGCATATACAAACACACGCACGCACTGCGTTTTTCCTCCAGGCAGCAGCAGGTTGGCCTTCAATGAGACCGCAGCAACTGTTTGACCTCGGAAGGGGACTTTCATTCTCACTGCAGTGTCCCGGTCACCTGATGCCTTATTTAACTGGCCTCAGGAAGGCGACAAAGATTCTCTATGAAGTCTGATGTCGACAAAATGGAGAGACCCCTAGTGATTCCCCTTAAAGTCCTGATGAAGTGTTGTGTGTGTTGTTTCAGCCCCGTCACAGGACACGTTAGTCGCTATCACAAGGTTGTTTCCATCCCATTAGTGTAACAGGATGGGATGAAGGCTCGTCACTCACTGGTTCACCAATCAATAATTACTAGAATGAGATCTCAGTTTTAATTCATGGCAAATAAATTAATAAATATGTAAATCAATTAATCATGATACTTGGAAATTGGAGCTTCATTTGAATATGTGAGCCTGCATCCGATTTTTAAGCGCTCATGTAAAACTTTCAAAATCTCTTGGATGAAGATCAATTAATCTCAATGCTGTATCCTCTCTTAACTATTGGGAATATGAACCGGATGGACAATAAGAACCGTAGAAGTGGGTATGTAATACTACCATTCACAAATAGTGAATCTTGGGTTACTCAACTCTGCATCAGTTGCTTATATTCCGACGTGGGACGTAATTGGTTGTGCACATATTTTAAACAGACATTGCTGATAACGTTTCAATGTCACAACATCATTGCATCTTTTAAAACCTCGGGTGTCCTCAAGGAGTCTGTGGACCTTCAGCTGCTGGCTGAAAGGAAAGAGAAATATCAAAAGTGACCTCCCAATTATAACTCTTATATCCTGCGTCAAGGGTCATCTGTCTGTTTTTGACTTTTAGACATGACAACCTACATGATGTGTGCGAGTGTTGTTGTTAAATGTATAATTGATTTAACTTGAAGACCTCAATTTCAGTCTTAATTGGAATTTCATAGTTAAATCATATAAAAAATGGCAGGAATGTTGTAGTCATTCTTCGGCTACCTTCATATTTCAAGGGGATGAAATGGAGTGATACCTCTCTCTCTCTCTCTCTCTCTCTCTCTCTCTCTCTCTCTCTCTCTCTCCCTCTCTCTCAATCACTTTCTAGCTCTCAAGACACAACAGAAATAGCCGCCTGTGAGTGCACTGTCGATGTGTACACTGTGTGTATTATACTGTTCCCCATCGGCCCATCACTCCCCTCCCACAAACACTCGCTCTCACAGTCTCACACACTCGTACAATCTACCCCGACAGTACTCCTGCAGAAACTATATCCCACAGCAAATCTTAAATGTCTTTCTCCTATTTTGGAAAAAAGGAAAGACAAGAATTCTAACGTGGCTGAACAAAGGCGAAAAGACATGAGGCAAGAGAGTGTAAATGTGGAGACGACAGACAGATGGGGGGGGGTGCAGAGGCAAGTCCTTGATGCTGGTGAATCATAGCTGAAGTGACGGAAGAGAAAAAGAAGAAAGGAAGCGCAGGTGAGGAGATAGAAAGTGACCCCCATCTCCTTCAGTAGAGCGGCGATGCTTCGGGGGACGTGGCCTGTTTAGACACAGCCTGACCGGACTTGCCCACACACACACTCACACACTCAAAACAAAACCTGGGTCAAGCTGCAACATTGTTTAAATCTTGCTTAGGGCAACGCAGACGAGGGGAGCTGTTGGCGGCCGTTTGCACATCAACTGTTCCTCCACCGTTTTGGTCCAGACTGAACTGTCTCAGCGATTGTGCAATCGATTGCCATGAATTATTGAACAGATATTCACGGCCCCCCGAGGATGGATCCTACTGATGTTGTCAATCCCGGACTTTTCCTGTAGTGCCACCATGAGTTTGACGATGTTACTTAAACGTCCCGTCAATGTTTGGGTGGATCGTTTTGAACCATATCAGAACACTGGGTTGCATGTGTCAGTTCAATCGTGGGCCTAGTTTGAATGTCATTTCTAACTTAACTTGGACGTTACTAACATTTTAAGGGTTGCTTAAAAGTCAGCTGAGAGTCTTCTCCATGTTGCAGTTCTGATGTGAACATGAAGAAAGATCTGTTTGTTGTCTGAACGGACAAGGTCAGCTGACATTGGCCTTGTCGATGAAGACAGGTGTGACCCGACGAACTAAAATAACATTTATCAGAAGCAGAGTGTAAAACGTTTCTAACTATTGTTCCATTTTTAGATTTACCACATTCTTCCCCACCAGAGTGGCTCTTTAAAACACTCGACATTTGAGTGTCAAGCCAACAAACTATGAACTACTTTTTTTAAGTATCACCTCTTCTGCACGGCTCCGGGTAGTTAAAGCTCTCATCATCGATGGAGCAGAAGCGTTTGGACCAGGTACAGCATCTCTTTTAATCTAAAATCTTGTTGGCTTTGTGGAATGTTATTCTTGTAGTGCACCGTTGCACTTGCCTATCCCACGTTGGATTATACACAATAAAACACATGAATGAACGGTTCTTAAACGTTGTAAAAAAATGTAAATCATCGTGCCACAAACTACGCCTAGGTACTGGAAGATCGCCGAAAATTGAAGTCCTATGCCGAAGCCTCGTGTGTTCGTATGTGTGAGTGTGTATGCTCGGTTTTCAGGAACTTTGTGAAATATCCACTGATGTGGAATTTGGCAGGTTGGACGGGCTGCAGAGCTGCTAATGAGAAGTGAATCTGTCTGTCGACTGTGATGTTGATACTGCTCAATCTAGCCTGTTGATTTAGGAGCCGTTTGTGTTATCTTTGGTTTATGGCCGCGCAGTAAAACTGAAGGTGCGGGGGTCATTGTGTGTCTGTGTGTGTGTGTATGTGCATTTATGTGTGTGTTGTGCATGTTGGTCAGTTCAGCCACCTGGCCTCTGGACAGCTGCTATTGGGACACATGCTGCTCAGAGCTCATCCTACTGTACACACACGCACACATGCACACGCACACACACACACACACACACACACACACACACACACACATGCAGATATTAATGTATTCACAAACACAAACAGTTAATTACATCGATGTATTAATTGACCACATTAATACATTAATGTTGTTTGTGTATGCGTGTGTGATGCGTGTGTGTGTGTGTGTGTGTGTGTGTGTGTGTGTGTGTGTGTGTGTGTGTGTGTGTCTGCCTCGGTGCAGCTGTGTAACCAGCCTTTGTGTTGACAATGCCATTCCAAACACAAACATCATTGTTTTTTAATGATGTGATTATCAGGCAACACACACACAAACACATAAACACACAGAAAAACACGTCCACAGAGCTCCGCCAAAACACACAAACAGCAACTTTAAAACAAAAAAAAACCTCCTTCTTCTTTCTCTGATTTATCTCCGTCCCAGCCGCCAGTTTCATGCTGATCTCCACCATCTCCACCAAGTATATTGAAACTGGATTGAAGCCCCGAGGTGTGTCGGTGGCTGGTTACCTTTGTTGTGATGGGACTTGGAGACGGTTGTCTGTCTCACACACCCTGCCGCCGCCGCGCTGGGAGATGCTGAGTGGTTGAAGAAGATCCAAACAGGGGAGGGTTTCCTTCGCTATGTTGGAAAATCTGTGTGGCCGGAGGAAGGTGTGTCTGGTTTCCCATGTCAGTTGTGTGTGTTGTTCTTGAGTGTGGGTTTGGGGAAATAACTCATCACAACTTGTCATCAGAAAGACAAAGGGCTGCAGGGATTGTTATCTTTAGGTCTCCCTCTGCAAAACAAGGGGATTCATCAGTGATGGTCATAAAATACAGAAGAATTATTGGAATGTGAGTGCAAGAAATTACAGTAATGTTAGACAACAAATTAATATCCAGTAGTAGTATACTATTATTATACACTGAACTGTATATATATGTGTCTACTGTCTGGCTACGAGCAGGTATTTAACTTCAATGTGTGAGTTTAGCAATGACATGATAGTCTTGCATATTTCCCCCCACGGTGCAACAATAGAGGCTCAGCCATTCTAATCCTTTTACACAATTATCCTCCGGAGTTTGTGTGTTTAAGCCACTCTGGCGGTGGCTTTTCCACAGACATAAATCAAAACAGCTCAACCGCCATCACCCTAAAAATAGCCTGTAAGAACAAGACAAACACGTGTGCGAAACTAATTGTGCGTTGCTGTCTTGTCGAGGACGACTGTTGTGACAACAGATTAAACATCCCGTCGCTGAAGCTAACTTGGAATTAGGAGGGAAATAGAATATATACGTTTCATCCCTTGTCGGCCCAGAACCTGCAGAGGATGAAGTCTAGGTGACAGAATAGATTACAGATGAAGAATGAAGATTCCTTGTCTTCTCTTTTTGTCCCTCAATCAAGCTGAATCAGAAAAAAAGAGGAAAAAACAAGAATGTATCCTCCTCGCTTCCCTTCTCTTCTTCCTCTCCTTGTTTTTCCAGCATGTGGAATTAGAGAAAAAAAACACATGGAGTTAATAACCAGCGTCATAAAACATACGCTCATAATAAAACACACACACACACACACACACACACACACACACACACACACACACAAACACACACACCAGCACTTGACCTTGCTGCAGATATTTCATCTGTTAATCACACTATGTGATCTAATTTGTGAAATGATTTGTTCATGCAATTTTTCTCCTGACGGGGAAAGAACAAACACACAAATCTAACCAAAGCCAGAGACGGAGAGGATGTTGTACATCACACATAACATGAGAATCGGCTCACGACTTCGTACGCTTTGATTGAACAGGTTTATTCAATGCTTTATTTCAGGAGGTCACTTCCTAGAAGAGGAGAAGGAGAAGTATGTACCCAGGGTAAAGAGCGAGGCCCTGAGCGAGGCCCTGAGCTGGCCCGAACCGTCCTGACTCCCCGGTACCACTTCAACAATGCGCCGGCGAAAGTGGGACGAATGCATTCCATCAGGTGGCAACGGAAGCTTGTGACCATAGTTGAGTGTTGGAATGTAAATAGATTGATAAATTGCGAGTTTCACTTTGTGGCTCTTTCTAAGGAAGTTAGCGTCTTTTCTCTCTCGCTCTCGGGGCGGACTCCCCCGACTTCCTGGTTATACGTTACCCGAAGACCTGAGAGTGCACAAGAGTGAACAGAGGTAGAAATACAAATACATGAGCCTTTTTTTTTCTTTGCAGCTGATTCTGCAGGGAGCAAAGTATCGAAACGCAGTCCTTCCAACATGTGGTACAGCTGATGTTAAAACGTCCCCGTAAGCCGACATTGTAAGTGTTGTATTTACGACCAGGGTGCAGAGGTAATGAGGACGCTTTGCAGCGGAGCCTAAAAAATAAATAACATACATTACATCTGCCCTCTGTTGGCTAAGCAGGACCATCCAATCTGTTCATGTGAGAGCACCGAGCTACAGAAGGAGTGAGTGTGTGAGTTACGGTGGGTTGTAAGCTGCATTGAAGAAATGGGTCTTAAATACTGACACAGTATATGATTCCCTGACAAGGGCAGGACTCTTGTTGCAGTCGTGGCTTTATACTGTTTTCTGTCAGACGTGAGGGATGATGCGTGGAGTCCTGCATCCTGTGAGGGTGGAGTACGAGGAGCACAAGCGTAAATAAATCTTTTGAGCCTTGAAACGCATTCTGAAGCGCAGGACAGAAACGGCGCTCGCAGTAAGTATCGGCGGCACCTGGGAGATGTATTTCATAGTTACGCAGTTGTACTGAAATCAAAAGTAGTTTCGGAGTCATCCCGAGAGTGAATCCTCTTTCCATGCGAGCATGAGAAGCGGCGAGGGGAAGGTGGAGAGAGGGATGGATGGATGGACGGGGAGAAAATGTGTGGAGTGATGGAGAGGACTTGGAAGGAAAAAGTGAGGTTTGAGAAAAAGGGCGAGGACAGGGAGGGGAAGAGAAATATGAAGGGTCGTTTGGAAGGAAGGAGAGAAAAATACAGGAGGCAGGAGAGTGAGAGGGAGGTGTGTAGAAAGAGGAGTGTGGGAAAAATCAATATGCTCTCGAGCACGACTGGAAAAGACAATCAGTCCTGTCTGACCCTTGTCTCCCCTTGGTGTTAAAGTGTGTGTGTGTCAGCGATGTGTGTGTGTGTGTTGGAGCATTTATTCAATCCGCAGATGCCTGTATGTGTTTGTAAATAACATTCCTGTGCATTGATTTGGAGTTTGAGGAGATTCAATTGCCAATATGTGCAGCTGGCTGTGATTGTAATTGCATATGTGTGTGTGTGTGTGTGTGTGTGTGTGTGTGTGTGTGTGTGTGTGTGTGTGTGTGTGTGTGTGTGTGTGTGTGTGTGTGTTTGTTTCCCTGTCAGTCTCCTCTTGCTGTCCTCAGCTCAAATATGTTTTATTGGCGTGACTGCTGAGGGCAGAAGAATGACGCCAGGGATGCTAATGGGATAAAAGTTCGTTAGCGTCCCTCTATCAGCGTTATAAGAAAGGACACATCGAACAAAGACTCAGAGCAAAGTTGAAATAGGATGAGGCTGTCACATCACATAAACGGACACTCTCGCGGCTTCAACTGGCACCGAATGTGTTGATTCTTGCTTACGGTCGCTTGCAGTCACTTTCCTCACTAACTCCATCTATGTCACTGCCATCCACGAGGTTCAGTCACACACAAGCCAAAGGCTATGGGCCACATTTGACCACATTGTCGTGGGTTACTTTCTGTGAAATGGCCCCTCTGAGCTATTATTATTATCAATATAAAGAAGAAAGTCCTCCCTCTCTCTCTCTCGATCTGTGTGAGTGAATGGTTAGTATTTTAGCCAGCCTCGAGGCTACTGGCTTTCACAGGCCGTCCACTCTACGTTGGGAGTTTGTAAAGCTAGCTCAACCCACCATTGTCCCAATCCCACTCCTGAATTCAGTTTCTTCTCTGCCCCCAGGCGCCTCTCAGACTGACAGGGGGACAAGGGGGTAGATGGATAGATGAAAGAGCAGACGTAAAGAGTGCGACTCCTCAGACTGGGAGAAATCTGCCAATCACAAAATCCACTTTTCTCAATCTCTCTATCACTGCTCTGCCACAGTCATCCAATCACTTCTTTTATCCTTCCCTCCCTCTGCCCTCTTCCCTGCTTTGTCTCTCCGCTGTGCAGTTGCAGGGGGTTAATTGAGGTCTGAACAGCAGGGAGCTATTATGACATCTTGTTAAGAGGACACCCACACACACGCAAACACACAATCCTCAGCGCACATCATAAAGCAAGAAGCAGAATTTCCACGTTGCAGGAGAGGCACGAGGCTCCTCGTTCCCAGTGTGACGCTGTGCAGCAGCTGCATTGTTATCGTGTGTGTTTGTGTGTCTGTGTGTGTGTGTGATAGCAAGGCTGAATGTTTGTGTGTTTTGGGTGGGGGTGAGGGAGGGGGGGGGGGGTTATGTTAGATTTAATGACGGTTTCCACCCTTAGAAAAACGGTCCAAATGAGGAACCAACTGAATAAATCACACAATTAATCCAACAAGTCAGCGTGGTGTATCGAAGCACTGCGCACACAACACAGAATAGACTGAAAGGTGTGTGTGTGTGTGTGTGTGTGTGCGTGCGTGTGTATACTCAGCATGATCTGTTAGCGGCAGATGGTAAGCTGATGGACTGTTGCCAAATTTGCTCTACGATCATGTAAATGATCACATGCAAATCCACATACAAGTAACACAAGTGCCCCTGTTACCACACCAAGACATCACACGCACACACAAACAGACACACACACACAAATGTAGACACTTGTGGAGAGTTAAACAGGTGAGAGCCACATTATCATTGCTGCACTGCCATTTATCAAAATCAATTCTCTCTCCTTTGTCTCATGTGTCTCAACCCTTAAAAATCTTCTTGTGAAGTCTTTGATGTGAAACATCGACTGCGCCGGCGTGTGAATGTGTGTGAATGTGTGTGTGTGTTGCAGTTAAGATGTTGATTGAAGCTGAAGTTTAACAGTGGGAAGCGTTACATGAAAGACTGACATTCACCTTTCATATCCTCTTCTTCTTTTGGTGCATCGAAACACACACACACACACACACATGCACACGCATAGACACACACACACACACACACACACTTCATGAGAATTGTGAACTTACAGTTTTACTAAATCAAAAAGTGACATTTGCTCGAACCTCTGCAGTACAAAAAGTCTTGTATGCAAATACAAACACACACACACGCACGCACGCACACACGCACACACACACCCCTCCTTATGCTTTGACACAATGAACACAATATATAGAAGAACACAAAAAGTCTCTTTCACACACACACACACACATATGCACACACTCATTTGGCAGCAACAGCATCAGGCAACAGATGCTTCTGAATGAGCTCCTTTGCTGTGCACAATTCGTAATTTGGCCATTGAAAATCACTTTCAACACATTCATAAGCACTTATAGCAGCCTGGAGGCTCCCTCACACATATGCTCTTAATGGGAA
>CAAKHC010020286.1:0-24915 GCA_901007825.1 Macroramphosus scolopax
CAGAACCACTGACATGGTGACAGAACATCGCCTGTGGATCATCTGGACGGCGTCAGTGCTACAACTAAAGTCATAGTACAAAAAAAGGCTACTTTAACTTCGTACCTCTTATAAATACCTACATATAAATATTGTAAATGTCTTGATGACTGAAAACATGAATGTCCTTCAGAGAGCAACATTTTGTGACAATCTCAGTGAGAAAAAAAACAACACAACAACACCAGTGTTTGAGCTCAGTGTCAGCTACCTTCTACTATCGATAAACAGCACGCTCGGTCCCACATACTGCATGTGATTATCTACATCCATCTGAAGTTATGGAGACCCCTGGAAGTCAGACTGTGCACTTGGGTCTACGGTGAGGGGAGCGCTTGAAAAATGAGATTCAAAAAAAAGGAGTTCTTTTTTTTTTATTAAGGCCTCTTTAATTAAAAGAATAAAAAAATGGTGTGGTCCTGACACATATCAGTCTCAACTGCAGCTCCCAAAGAGTAGTATTTTGAAACTTGTCCATTTTCTGAGGCGAAATCTCTTCTTGTCCTTTCGTGTGTAGCTGAACGCTGGAGCTTTGTTCATCATGGGGCGGAGCGTTACCTCACTGTGGATAGCACGAGGCCTGGACCGGTGATATGATGGGAGGCGGGCCGTCGGCCCCCCCCCCGAGTCACCACTAGGTCTTTACCTGTCACCACCAGTGTCCTAGAGCAGCAGTCCCCTTCATATCCAACCAGATACTCTGGAGCGTGTGACATGTCCCAGAAAGCTCTCAAAAATATCAATAATTATCATGGACACATCATTTCCACTGACTGAGCCAAGAAACATGACAACATTGATAATAATAATAATGGCATACAAACAAATGATGACATTAATGCAATAATAAAGGACAATGCAAAAATAATAATAATTATAATAATAATAATAATAAAAAAAAGAAGTGTCAGCTTCTGGAAGCCCTTGGAAGCGACGACATACTTTATGCTGTTTAGCTTCCCAACCTGACCCTTGACCGTCCTCGAACTCCCTCCCACAACTTTACCCTTAAACCAGTGAGCAAAGGGTTGATCCTGATCGTATAGTGCAACAGGCCCACCCCTTTTCCTGAAATCCCCTGCTTGCAAAAAACAGGTTCACCCCTTTAGGGCATTTTGCAATCCTCCGTCCAAAGGTCCATGACCACTATTCCCTCCATCTGCACCTATACCGCTACCTCTCCCTTCCTGGCTCACTGCATGCGGTCCGGCTGGATGTGCTGCTGCGGAGCATAGTGCAGGAAGGCCTGGGCTGGGCCAGGGGCCGAGGGGAGGGAGGGGTGAACGCTGGTTGGGGCTGTGGCGGCGGCGGCGGCCTGGGCCGCAGTGGCTGTGGGACTGGTGGCGTAGCTGTAACCCAGAAAGCCGGCCGGGGAGGCGGCATATGGATACTGCTGCTCGAAAGCGGCCTGGGCGTACTGGCTGTAGGCTGCGCTGTAGTCCAGGTACGGGCTGCTGCTGACGGAGGAGGACACCTGAGTGGGCAGCACCAGGCTGGGCTGCACAAAGGCTTGTGGGTAGACGTACTGCTGGGCCAACCTGCAGACAGACAGAAAAGACCAAACAAGGGGCGTTAAAGGGGCTGCAGCAAAGAAATCCCAAGGCCTGGCTTCTATTGTTTACATTGCTCCCAGTGGGTGAGTGAGTTTAAAATATTAACCCTTTGTAGGTCTGTAGGATCTCACACAGACATCCACAGTTTTTAAAACACCACAAAGACAAAAGGCAGAGGAGGTGATTCAACTCTCCGTGTCAGTTAGTAAAACCTACAGAACCTGTTAGGTAGGTAGGGCTTCTGAGGTAAATGGTTGGGGAGGGGCGGCTGAATGACAGAGTCAGCCGTTACTGGCAGGTTTTCAGGCTCAGGCATCAACGGAGTGTTTTAACAGCTGCTGCTCTTCAATTTCTGAAGACACACACAAACACACACAAAAGGGAAGTGTGCGGAGGCAGTGCAGAAGTGGCAGTCTCCGAGGTCCCGGTTGATCTGTCTCACGCAGTCCACCATAGGGGGATGGTGCGAGCTGAGGGAGGTCAGGGTGGCGAGGGAGCTAATCAGGGCTGGTGCCAGGCTTCACGGGTGTGTGTGTGTGTGTGTGTGTGTGTGTGTGTGTGTGTGTGTGTGTGGGGGGGGGGGTTGTAGTGGCTCTCAGTTATTGCTGATTAGATCTTTAGGGTCTAGGGATTGTACCGTCTCTCCTCTTTCTCTCTTTGCTTTGCCACTCCATTCATGGAGAGAAGGGAAGCAGGATTTTAGATGAGTATTTTTAGTCGGGGTGTATCTCTCCTGAGTTTGTTCTCAAGAGGGAGGGATGGTGGTGGCAGAGAAGAGACGACCCCCCCTCCCTTCCATAGGAGGGGTGATGTAACAATGACTTTTCTGAGAATATTTACCCTTGACATTATAGTTTGGGGGGAAAATATACACAGGCAGACATCCCAAGACATGAGAGTCACAACATTTGTCACATGGATTGACGCTCCTCAGCCGCGACCTGCAACTCAGCACCGATACAACACTCCTTCCATTGATTTCATTATTGTCCTTTTTCCTACAGACTCTGCCCAAGGAGAAGAACAGGATCACTAATGAGAGGCTGTCATGAAATCAACACAGCAAAAGATTGAAGCATGCATGGATACACACACACCACCCTTACCCCCCTCCACCCTCCAACACACCAGTTACCACTGCAAACCCAAAACCATGCCTTAATAGGGAAAGAGTCACACCGCAATCAGCATAACCTCTTCAGTTCATATCACACAAAAGGGAAAAGATAAAAAGGCACTCCAATCCTTCACAGCACACCGCACTGCACTCTTAAGCCATCACTGGCACCTTGTAGAGAGGCTGGCTGAGGGGGGGGTAGGGGGCTGGGTGGGCAGACATTTTCTGTCCTCCTTGGGACTACTCCTGTACTGAGGGCATCTTCTGATCCTCTGCTGGCACACTGGTCAGCTGGCAGCAACCATGGCAGAAGGTTGGATAGGAGGATGGCAGTGATTATTGTCAGCAAAAACATGAAGGTCCTATTGAATCATTTCATCAATACATGGATGTCACACGTTCACTCGCTCTGTCCAAAACCGCTGCAAGACTGAAATCTCTGAAGTTGGGCGAAAATGAAATGACATATTTCCACCTTTTATAAAGACATCAGAAACATAAAGAATAGCCATGAGCAGTAACCTGCATTAATGCTCTGTATTGTTTTAAACCCTAGAGAAGAAACAAGTTCCAGAAAATCATCCTGTGAGTGAGGGTAAACACAAGCGACAGTGGCAGTGCCCGGAACACATGAAAATGAAGCAAGTCAGCATAATGAAAGCAACCCCCCACTCATGAGCACAGCCTACACGCTGCCCTCCCAGTGCTATTGAGCATTCACTGACACACACAGCCTCCAAAGATGACCATACATTATTGCTGTGGGGCATGTGTGCAATCACACGCATCATGCATAATGAGCAGGCCTCCTCTGTGGCCTCGCTGTGATGCCACGGGCCGTAATCTAGGCTTAAAAATCAAGTGACCATGTGTAGGTTAAGTGGACAGAGAAATGAGCAACTAATGTAAACCTAACAGGAGTTAAAGAGAAACTGCTCGTCTTATAATCTCTGGTGTGTGCAGAGGAATAAAGGTTAGCTTTGATTTTAGCTTCTAGCTAAAGAGACAAGAGGGACGGGGACCATGGTAAGTTACCACAGACATGGCAGATGCCAAGTGGATTGTGAGACCGTGTGGCAGGGGAACGTACATGATAGGTCAGCTGGTTTTGTGCTGACGGTCACTCTGTGCGAGTTTGACACAATGTCACTCCGCAGACGGCAGGCTGGGGACGCATCAGGAGAAAACACGGAAAGCCCGTGTAATTACAAACCGAGTATCAACGATTAACGAGGGCCACGTTATGAGCTAATGTGTGGAACTGGGGCGATATCACACTGAGCAGCAAAAATACTTCTGCATGATAACACAAATGACCTTCAGCTCATGACTCACCGCAACGCAGAGTGTGAAAACTGGGCTGGGTGGGGAAATTCAACACCTTCCAACAGTTGGAGAAGGATTTGGTATCCTTCCCTTTTCTTTAAGGAGGTTGTGAATAGTCTCTGGAAGTGGGAGGGGAAAGGGATTTTGTTTGACACCTGTAGGTGTGCTTCCGCGGGAGCACACTGCCTCATTAAACATTAGTCCCCAGTTTCCCTTCCCCCGCAATCTTCTCTTTAACTCCACACCTCCTTCCCTCCCAGTCTCACAAAAGGTGTCAAGTTTTCGGTCTATATTTCCTCGTAGTTGCAAGGTGAGGGACGCAAGTAAAACCCAGATCTAACAGACATACATAATTGGTCAAAATATGACACAGGAGAGTGTCGGGCTGTGGATGAGGTAGACGTAGTGATGCATGAGAAGAGATGAATCTGCAAGGACACTGACAACTCCTCCCCTCCACATCAAAACAATGTTCCTGGCCTAGTGACTCCCCCTCTGGCCCTCGGAGTCAAACGCATCTGCTGACCGCAGCTATATACAAACACAAACACATAACAGCAGTAAGTCCACTGCTACACGCAATGCTCCTGTCCTGTTTAAGATCCTACTTCAGACCTCGTCCTCACGCCATATGTTGTTGGGGGGGGAGAAGAGAGGCTGAAAGAAAAGCCACTTGTGTGCTCTGCATCTTAGGGAGGCCTGCGTCTGTCACCCGGCATGCAGAATACACAGCGGAAGGCAGACAGGTGTTTTGTGTGCCCCTCAATGTCTCTGGGGTGGTGGTCATGGGGGATTAAGGGGGTGTAAAAAGGCTGTAATACGAGCCAGCACCTGTCAGTCACAAGCCTCAAAGCACCACTGTGCTCCATATTTCAAACCCTGCTGGTTTTTGTCCAAGACGATCGCTATAGCAGCAGGAGCGCGGCCATGGCAGGGACTTTCCTGAGGTCTTGGAACAAGACGGGACGTATCCCCGGTGGACCCGTAGATTCATCTTTCCCAGTGAGATCTCACTAATGGGGATGACGATGACGGACAATCATTGCCTATTTAAGAGCAGGTCTTTATGGAGGGGTCAGCGACCTCCAAATGTGGTTTCTTATTTTCGACCTCGTCCCTGCGGGTTATCTTGGGATTTCCATGAAGAAGCTCTTTGGCACCCGCATGCTCTGAAGTCATAACTAGTGTGAAACTAATGATTACTTTGAATTACTATTGTGAAATAGAAATGAAAGTAAATACGAAATATGCACTACGCCAGTCGTCAAAAATCTCAAACGCAACCAAAGTTCAAGATAAGATAAGACAAGATGATGTACAGGTTTTAATAACGTTAGCTAATGTGACATTAACTTGCAATCTTGCTATTAGATGAGTCGACCATCCCTAAATGTGATGTGGCTCCTTCAGTTGTGGGGAAACCCGGTGCTGTTATCCGTGGTCAAAACAATCATAATAAAATAACTTTATAAGTGTGTCGTATGCGTCCGCCTGCTGGCTGCCAGGAGAACAAAATGACAGGTCTAGTCCTCTTTATACATTTTAAAGTGTAAACGTTACATATTCTACCGTAGCTGTTTAAATTAGCCTGTCAGTTTTAAAAACTGACTATACATCCGATGCACCAACCAAACTAATCCTAGTCTTAACTACGCCCAGTCAGACTGACTGCCCAGCATGCACCGCTATCCATCAATTATAATTTGTGTTACAGAGGACTCAATTAGAAACGGGAATTTCATGGACACATAGGAGTACAAAGGGCGCAAGGAAGGACTCTAACACAATAACTTATAAAATAAAGTTTGAATTGATTGTTCAGACACAGGTCGCCTTCATTCACAAAGTCAAAGTGCCAAGGGTTGAGACCTTCGAGCCTTAGCTGTTTCACAATAACAAAAACAACAGCAAAGCCACAGACGCAGCATCAGATTCACACCCAATCTAAGTGAGAAGAATCCAGCCATGATGGTGTGACGAATGTACCTATTAGATCAGACTTAAAACAGTTACAAGCAACTTAGTTCCAGACCAGGCGTAAGCCCTGTTGGTGCAACCTCAACTTCTGGTACTTAATGTTCCAGACAGACCTGAGGTCTGGTTTGTTAAACATGAATGGCTGTGAGCTTTAGCTTGAGGGATGATATCAGAGAGCTGCATGGGGCGAGGAGAGTCATTACAGCAGAGAAGAGCTCATTAGCTGCTCAGCAGACCATGGCTCCTAGACACCATCCACGCTGTCTCCATAACACAGCCACTTCTAGGAACACTTCTCGTTGTCAGAGCCCACTCGGGGCAGGTATACGAGTCAATAGGCTCCTGACAGAAGTTAACAAGTGAGTCACACATTCACCTCTGGTATGCTCCTCTATTACCACCGATATGTGAACAATCTCCATGGCCTAGAAAACTCGAATATGCTAATAGACTACTTCTGGAGTTGCATGCATACCCAGAAACTGACATGTACTTTCCAGAGGCCCTGTTTGTCAAAGATGTAGTAGCCTAGTGGCATCGCATAGGACATAATACAAGAGAACACAACAAGCGCCCACTCCCGTTCACTTACCCATACTGCCTCTGGATGAATGCAGGGTGAATGGGCTGCACTCCGATGGATATGCCTGGAAGACAGGAGGTCGGCTGTCAGACGCATACACATTTGCATTTACAGAGGAGGACCGGAGAACAATACACAGAGGGCATGGAGAGACAGAGGCCGAGTCTGTTTCAGAACTTACCACAAGCAAGTGGAACAACATTTTAAAATATGCAGTAAGCAACAGTAGAAACACGACTGCAATGTGGGAAACTGATGCCAGATGGTATGCAAGGATGAAACAGAAACTAAACATTGTTCCCTCTTTTCTACAAGAATACAAACAGGAGTTTGTGGAGGGCAGCCTGCCAAAGTGTATGATTAAATGGATAATGGGTGGTTGATGTAGATCAGTGCACCTTCCAGTCTGAGGTCTCTGAGGTATACAAGGTGCTTGCAGCCCAGTAGACCTGCAGGCAACCGTGCATTTCTTTTAAAATTAAATGTGACGGGTTTTTAAATCTAATGTTCTAATCTGCATTCGTTAATCGGAGTGCGAGTGCTGCCTGCTTCTGCCGTGATTTGGTAGATTATTAAACTGTACTTTGAAATAAAATATAGCACACCTGTCTGCATGCTGCGGGGCTTGGCCCCCAGGTAGGCCAGGTTGACGTTGGCCTTCCTGCCATCAATGATGGGGTTGGGATCCTTGCAGGCTCTCTCTGCTGCTCCTCGGTCTGTCATAGTTACCTGGGTGAAGAGTTACACTGGTTACAGGAGATCTGAGCAGTACGTTGTACATTAACAGTTGCATGGAGACCCCGGCTGCTGACAACAACTACTGAAGTTCAAGAAAGTAAAACCAAAAGCAAGAAAAATCCACATGAGGTTTGGTCTGGCGCTTCACTGTAATGATTCTGTTTCTCAGAAACTCAGAAGAAGAGAAAGAACAAAGTAACAGGGTTTTAAAAAGTGCTCCCAGCAGCATGGGCAGACCTGCTGAAATATGGATGGAGGAACAGTAACAAGAAGCTTATCCAATTAGGGACAAAATATTAAGGAGATTGTTTAAGTCCACCCCTCCTCTCTGCCTCCTGGCATTAGACAAGCCCTTCTGTTTTGGTTGCCACGTTCTGCCATCTCAGTGGGTTCAGTCACCTCAAAGTGTGGACGGAGCTCTGAATGTAGGTCACCTCTTGCATTGTTTAAGAGGACTTTTATAAAAGCAGTATGCCTCTTCATGGTGGAAGGTTCCGCAACAAAGCCCACTCCAGGGCTTGTGTTTTGAACACACAGAGAGGAACAGGGCTTTGTTTACTGAAGAGCCGTGCTGGAGGCTGGGGGGGGGGTTCTACTAATCCACCTCTGGAGTGTGTTTAAATAAAAGGTGAGCCCGGCTTTGGGGCGCCCTCCCTCCCGTTCTGCCATCCACCTCTCCAGCTGAAACCCGCAGACAGCATTAGCAGGTTACCTCATGCTTCATAAAACGTTTGCTGACTATATGAAGCGCTGATCACTGTGGATGTAAGTGGCAGCACCCACATCACAGTGAGCTGGTTAAACCTGAAACACGGGACTCGAAACTCAACCGTTGATACCAACAAGACTGGCAGGGCAGTTGTCCTCAGCTAGGGACCGTATGTGTAAACACTAAGCAATTGTCTTATAATTCTGCCTGCAGAAGTAAACATGCACACATAACAGTTTTCCATTCCTTCTTTGGCCTGACACTGCATTACTGCCGATGTGTCTTTCCAAGGTTCTGGTAAATATTTGCATTTCTTGTCTGGCTTCTGTTCTTCGTGTCAAAGGAAGAATGGCCGGCTTTATCTGCCTGGAACAGGATAAGTCACCTATTAGTGGAGACTGGGAGATTTCAAGGGAGATTTTTCATTCATCTGACTGAAAACAATTGTGTCCAAAGATCAAATTATGATACATGTACCAGAGCCTTTTCAGCCCACACAAGGCGGAGGGGGGTTATAGTGCGGGGCCATAACTTAGTTTATGTCTTATGAAGTCTTATGTCAACAGACTGAAGATGATAAGATCAATAGGAAATTCTACATCAATTTGTGGGGTTGGGAGAGACCATTTGTTGATTCCTCCTTCAGCAGCAAAGACTTGGTGGAGATGTTAATCGTGCAGTTCAGTCCATGACAATGGAGGGCAGGGTGTACAAGGTCACCCCCTCCCCTCTTCACAATAACCATATAAAGCATTAAAGTAGTGCAGGCTGTCAACCATAAGCCGGGCTGTTCAGGGTGAGTGAGGGGGACTTCACTGGGGGGTTTGAGACCGGTTGGGGGGGGGTGGGGGGCTTACAGACAAGAAATATAATCTACTTAGTTACCAATCAACTTGTGGGATCACTCCTCCTCATTAAGCTAAAATAACAGCAAGTCAGGCGAAAAAGCAGTCAGGCTGTGCAATAAGCTGCAGTTCACAATTGACTTTGACATGTACCCGAGTGATTAACCACAGCAGATGTAAACAGTTTGGATCATATTTAGTCATACACATAAATAGGGAGAACTTTGCATTAAAAAAGGGGATTGTTGCACATACACAATAGCAGTTCTAGCGATTGAATGAAACTTGCTGGAATTACTCTGAATCGCCGGAACAATACAAAATAGTATTTAACTCGCAATGTGGTTTGATGAAATTGTGAATAAGAGCAGCATGTGTGTGTGTGTTCCTCATCATGGTACATGCTACTTACAAAGCCGTATCCTCGGGATTTACCGGTCTGTCTGTCCGTTATCACCACAGCCTCGTCAATGTCTCCAAAGGCCTCGAAGTATTTTCTCAGTGAAGCATCGTTCGTGTGGTACGGCAGCCCACCGACAAAGATCTTGGTAAAAGTAGTGTCTTTCTGAGTCGGTGAGGGATGCATGGCTTCCAGGGCTCCGTTCATGAACTGATGCAGGAGCATTGGTCAGCGGAAGGAGACCACAGGCACGCTAGAAAATAACAGAGCGCTTAATAATGTCCCAGCATCAGTGAAGCACACTCTGTAAGTTCAAACGCTTCCGAAACACCGTAGTTTTCCCTCTTCTGTTATGACCTTCGCTTAAAAGTTGTAGCAACCTGTTAGCATTAATAGGACTCGGCGCGAGCTCCTGTGGTCGCGTGCAAACTGGTTGCTTCTTTGCCAGTACGTAAAGATGTGCAGGAGGGAATTTATATCCCATAGCGGTGGCCCCGCCCACACTCAACTCTTGGCCAATGACGGGCCAATTTTGGTGTCCGTTCCTCCCATTGGTCCGCCCACTACTGCGCTCTGCTGCACCTGCTTATGTCCTTTAACGACACAAAGAAACTCAAACTGTACGCAAAAACCTCATGGTTGATTGTCCGACCGTAATGAGGAAGTACACGGCTTCTCACTTACATCACCTTTCCAACATTTAATGAGCAGCCGTACATTTATTTCACGATGTCTTCGCTGTATAACCATATTGTACACAGCAGAAATCAAAATAAAGACGTTGAGTTTTGTAAGAGAGAACAGAGGGAATGAGCCAGACAAGACAATGTGTCTGTTAAGAAGAGTGTTGTAGTGAGTTCCAACATCCAGATTGCTATATGCACACACAATATATCTATCTATAGATATATACAGTATATAGATCTATATGTATAAATATAGATGTATATATACACACACATACATACATATACTGTAAATATGTATGTACACATTCAGGATGATAGTCTATAGCTCTAGTTGGGATTTTATAGTATCCTTATAATACTCAATATTTCCTTCCTATCATTAAAATAGTAGAGGTTTGTTACATGATTGGAGTTGCTGTGGTTATTCCTAACTTGGAAAGGCAAATGAAACCTCCAGGACAATGTGACACGGCTGTTCCTATGTGAAAGAAACCGGTTATAGTAAAGATTTCACTGGGTTTGCCAAAGCATGCCGCCTTTTATCACCCAATGATAAAAGCAGATTGGCTTATTTTGTAATAAATGGGGCATATACAAAATATGTATATAGTTTGTCTTCCATGTGCCAGTTTTGTTGTTTTACATATTTAAGGATTTCCTACTTTGCAGGAAAAGGCAAATCTTACTGGGCTGAAAGAAACAGGTCAAACAAAACGGTTTGTAATAGGTGACTGAAAATAAAAGCATCCCTCTCCCAGTGCTTAAAGAATGTCAAATCAATGGAGCCAGTTTACCTCAATGAAGATCATGAGACTGGATGACTTTCTGGTTTGCAGCACTTGGGTGAGGGGCAAGAGTAAACACATATGGAATTAACACCAGTGGGGAAAGTGGTGTGGAGAAGTGCTACCAGTGGGCCCCATGCAAGTTGAGAGGAGCCGGTGAACTGTGGCAGCAGAAAATCTTCCCACCCTCTCTGCCTTGGAGTTCCACTGCTAAGTACCAAGGGTCAGGCTCACAGTGAGGTGATACTCTAATGACCTCAATAAAATGGCATTTAATTCACACCTTCTGCTCTATGAACTGGTTCACTTTTCACACATGGCCTTTGTTGCGAGCAGAGCTACCTCATTCATATCCTCTTGATAAATCCCCCCATTTCCAGCTGTGTGTCCCTATTAACAGTACTTGGCCTGTAAGAAGAATCTCAACGTCCCACTTTGATCTAATTTGTTCTGCTAAGCTCTCATGAGCTCTACAAGCACTGCAACTGCTGGAGTGAACACCCTGTAAGACAAAGTGCTCCATCTGCTGGTTAACTTGGATTAAAACAAGCACACATGAGCAGTCATTGTGATCTAAGTTTATCTTTTTGATTTCGTGATCACTTTACTGTCAGGCTCCCACATGAAGATTTTTACAGCTGAAATATGAGATAGTGGTCAAGTTTATGACTTTTCATGCACAGTACAATTGTGAGAATCCCCAATAAAAATTCATACAATAAACACAATCACAGTACTTGCTCGCTCAAGTTGGAATGAACGTTCAAATGTAAGAGTATGCGCTTCCTTATTTATTTTTTATTTTATTTATTCATTAATTGAGCTAAACCACAGAGAATAAGTAAATCGCCATAGGATCCAAAGTCTTTTGAAAGATGTAAAAAAAAGTGAGTTGGACACATAAAAAAAATTTGAATATGAATGAAACATAATTCCCTCCCCTTTTATGATGAAGCATTGGTCCGGGTGTCTGCTGAAAGGAAGGAGTCTGTCTTGAGAGCGTTGACACACATTAAAGCAGCAGGTCTTCTGTATTTACACACAAGAGATGCGACTTGGCACGGCGAATCTGAAGACAGGAGGAGGAGCGATCAGCCACATAGAACACTTACACCCCCCAGAAGTTACATCCCCCTTATGCACATGTCATCAGCACAAAAACATGTATCCTTGCAAATGATGGATAAAAAATTGCTTTCTTATGTTCAATAATTTCAAAATCTTATCATTTTCAACCCCATAATTCAAGAAGCAGAGCTCTAGAATATGAAATGGAACCTCATATTAGTTTGTACTCCCAAAAGCTAAAATGCATTATCCTTACCAGATTTGGTGGGGTTGACAGATTTTATTACGTTGCCAGATTGGGACCACTTGTACCGATGTGTTTAATCAAAGTCTAAAAAATATCTCCATATGAGACAATTTTGGTAGCAGTCTAGAGCCCTGATAAATGTCAGTCCTTACATAGATATTTGTTCCATTTAGTACACTAATAATGCTCACTACTTCTCAGACATTTTCATGGGAAAATGCTACCAGCAGGCTTCATCCCAAAACTCCTGATTGTACAGGTGCAAAGTCAGCCTTTCCACAGTACTACAGCAGAAAGCTCTGAAGGGGCTTCCCCTGCAGATGGCTACTTGTAGATGGACTGGACAGTACTGAGATCTCAGTCAGTTGTCCCAGCCCACATCCATGCATGCCAGAGACCACAGGCTAGGCGGCCCTGAAAGGCCAAGTGCAAGTCATAAGTGCGTTAAGGGAGGGAAACCCCGTGGGACGACTACGATCTCCCGGCCTACGAACAGTGGTTGCCCTTCTCTCACCATTTCTTGTTCCGAGGCTTCAGCTCCTCCGCAGCATTCCTCAGGAAGATGTAGTTCTTTTTCTGGGGGTTGTAGTACTCATTGCCCTGAGGGATTCAGAGTCCCAGTTAGTGACTACACTGGAGCAAAGTTATCAATTAAAGCCAAATGAAAGGGAAAGCTTTGTACATAAATAAATAAAGAAAATCAATAAAGAAATACACAGTTATTGATACGGATATTTGATATTAGTAGTCTAAAAACTATAGACTTTTGGAGAGTGATCATACTGTTTGCCGTAAAAAATACTAACCACAAAACCTCGGTTATCAGACATTCCTCTGGTTTTATTACCACGAAAGGTACAGAAGGAGGACGAGGAAACAAACAGATGCACGCACTCTCACACACACTACGCCGCTGTCACACATCCACACTGCAATACCTCTTTAGTATCAGTGTACTGTGCAACACTAACACATGTTACATACCTTTGACCAGTCGTAACTAGCAGAATATGCAAAGATGTTGCCATTCTGGTTGAAGCAGCAGGCCGTAATGGGCTGGTCAAGCTGCTCCGAGGTCTTCAACTTGGTGCGGGCGTCTTTGTCCCAGAAGCTGAAGCGTCCATCTGAGCCCACAGTAGCCAAAGTGCCATGGACAGGATGGAAGGAGATGGCGTTGACCTGACGGAAGACAATAGAAATAGAAGAGATTGACTTAGTTGCTGAGTGTATCACAGTCAATACATTGGGAGGATGACTGAGAAATGATACACAGGGATTATTCAAGGCCAACACAATCATGTCAGCTGAATGAAGCAAAGGGGAATGATATTAACATCAAGCAGTATTCACATTGATAACTAGGAGGGAACTCGGAGAGCCCAGACCTGGATGCATTAGATGCAACTCAATGACCGAAACCATCACAAATGATCGTAAATATATCAGAATATATAATATAATCTACTAAGCATATGTCAGCTATCAAACACTTATTTTGGAACTCTGATTTCCCAACATCTTTCTATGAAATGGCCTTGTATGATGAAACTTTCACAACCTCTTATATACAGAAACCCTTACAGCATAGATGTCCTGTGGAGTGGTTGTGTTCGTTCCATTAGACCGGTGGCACTTGAAGGTGAAGTTGTCTTTGGCTCTGTTAGAGATCAACGGAACACATTCATGTCATATTGTTATATCTCGCTTCAGGTGTCGGACAGCAAGAGTGATGTTTTTAATTATGCGAGCCCTATAGTAATGACAATAAGCTAAACTGAATTAATTTTTAATTAATTGTTGGTGTTGCCACTCACGGGTTTGGAGGGTTAATATAGTGGATAGCAACTCGTCCCTCAATGCTTCCCAGTGCAAAGCCTGTAGGTTTGTTCTGCTTGTCCTTGAATATGGCAACACAGCGGTGCTACAGGACAAATAATCAACACCAGGGTGAGTGGCATAATGTGTACAGACAATTCTTAGAAGAGGGAAAAAAATGAACACCGAACGAGAGAGGGAAAGTCCATGCAATCACCTGATGTTTAAGAGGAGAGTCTATTCTGCGGAATTCTGAGGGCTGGTTCTCCAACTGGTAAACTATCAGGCCCCTCTCAGCTGTGGCAACCACTGCCATGGGGTACACCTACATTACAGGGCCAGACAGGTACAAAACATATTTAATTCACTATCCAGTCAGTGAGAATTAAAATACATGACATTATCCTGTAAGGTCACTTACAACGTCCGCACAGTAACATCTCTCTGGCATCTGCAGAGACATCATGGGATTGGGAGAGCGGGTGTCCCAGAACTGGAGTGAGAAGCAGAGAAGATGTTCCTCAGTTTTACAAATTAGAAGTTTGACGGATGACTACTTGATAATATTGCTTATTTATCGTTATTTTTTCAGTCTCGACACAAATACATAATTTAAAGTCTGAATTGTGGACATTGATTGTCAGAATGAGGTTCAAACAGTTCCACTGGATTGAATCTCCACATCAATTTATCGCTTTAACTGACAATGAAGATCCCCTCCCGCTAGGACTCCAGGACAAACACCGGGGAAAACACACTGGTTGATTCTGTTGATACTCCTGGGCTGTACATCCAATCTTCCTCGCTGGAATCCCAGCTTCTGCTAGCACAACCAACTCTCCTCAGACTCGGGGCACCTTAACATTCTCATCCTCCTTGACCTCAATGTCACTTTTGACACCATCAACCACTCAATTCTATTTATCCCACCTCAAGTCCTCCCTCATCATCACTGGCACTGGCACTGCCCTCTACTGGTTAAGGACATATTTCACAAACGGAAAACAGTTTGTCAACATTAATGACTGTGCATCCTCCACAGCTCCTCTGTCCCAAGCCTCCCGCAGGGTTCGGTACTTGGTCCTCTATTATTTATCATCTAGATGCTCCCTCTTGGTAACATCATATGTCCTTGTGATCTAAACTTTCATTGCTCTGCTGATGACGTCCAGCTCTACATCTTCACTAATTCCATCACAGCTGCAACTCACTCAACTCTGACGAACTGTATTACTGAAGTTGAAGCTAGATGCAAACAAAAGTCCTCATATTACACTGTAATAAATCCCACAAGATCATCATCTGTCAAAATTACTCAAGGAAAACACTCATAATTTCTGCCTCTCCATTGAAAACCCAACTCTGCATTTCTGCAACCTTGGAGTCATTTAGTCAGCAACTTTTCTTTCAAGCAGCACATTAATCAAACCACCAAAACTGTCTTCTTTTATTTAAAAAAACATCCGTCTATCACTGTCCGTCTCTGCTGCTGAAACCTCATTTCATGCCTTCTTCTTTTCCAGAATTTATTACTGTAACAGCATCCATTACGGTGCGTAATCCAGTCCTAAAGAAACTGAGGTATATCCAAAAATCGCTCTTAAAATCAGATGTATTATAATTATTATTGTAATCGGAGAAAATAAAACTCCATTCACTCGGCGCGAACAGAAATCCTACAAATGAACCTAAACATCTTTCTTGCAAGTTCTTGTGACCAAACCTGGTCTGCTTTGGTAAAGCGTGTCAGTGAAAAGTGGCAGCAATTAACACCGTTTTAGTGTAAATCTTCTGTTTACCCTTGCACTTTAATAATCTCCATGCATGTTATTTCATAACTACACAGTGTGTATTTCTAAGCACTAGAGGATATGTTGCGTTGGTTATACCTTCAGTGTTTTGTCCCAGCTGCCGGTCATGATACAGCTGTAGTTAGGGGCTTTAATCCAGTGGATCGCTTTGATGGGACCATCATGCTGAGAAGAGAAATGACAAAAGGTGTATAAAGATTCTGCTTGATATTTCAGACCACAAAGTTGATGCAGGGGTTCTCATCTTACCTGTGCAATCTGCATTGCTTGATTACTGTTAAGATCCCACATCTTTGCTGTCTTGTCACAGGAAGCAGTGAACACTTTACTTCCATCCTGGTTAAAAAAGGAGCATTTCACACATTATTCTGTGGCCCACCAGACAGTATCTACTACTGAACTTTAGTTACTATGAAGGGTGAGACTTACATCACTCCAGCATGCATCTAGAACAGGACCTGTGTGCATCTGTTGGGCTTTGGGGACAGTCTGTCCATTGTCCTGCACCTCCCAGCACCGGACCTGAGGTCGATCAGTATATAATAATAATTAGTTTACCAAATATAAACTGTTTATCCATAACAGGAGGTTCCTTCGAAAGACAAGCCTGGCAAGTCATTGTCCTCATCTGTACTACTATGCACCATGTTTATGACTGAATTAAAGCACTCACATCATTAGCCCAAGACCCTCCGATGAGGAAGTTCCCTGGCATGGTGGGAGGACTGAAAGCCAGACAACTGATGCTGTCATCTGGTGGCGAAGTCACTTCAACATCCTGTATGACAATTCAGGAAAGTTCAGAACATGGCTAAGCAGCAGCGTCAATGCTTTTGTCATATATTCAGTAGATGAACCTTCATGGGATTGTGGCTGTCTGTCGTTGCGCCTCCAAAGACACCGGTCGCCCCTGTTGCAAAGGCGGAGTTTGTACCAAATAAACTCATGATTGGTGCATTACCCTTATTCCTGATCTTAAACAGAGAAAAGAGAAGCACGTTATCATTCACACATATACTTTTATCATGTTAGCATAGTTGACAACATTGACTGATGCTAAGGATCTGTGTGCATCATTACATCCAGAATAGCTTGCACTGTGTTACGCTGGGTATCGATGGATAATACTAATTAATGTTAACGAGCAAACCTACAATAAAGCATATATTATACGGTAGGTTGCATATTAGGACCAGACACTTCAAATGACGTCAACGTAGATCAAAATACACCAGACCAGGGGCTCGAGCACGCTGACTTGGTTACGTTTCTGGCTTCAGGATGCTGCTAGCTTGCTGACACGGGTATAATTATGTGATATTTCATGCATATTAGCTCGTAGTCTAGCGATATTACTTCAGCAATAATATGGGTCACATACAGCTAACGTTAGCGAGGCCATTCAACGTCCCTTTTTACCGGTAGCTGTTATAACTTAGTTTCCTCTGCCAGCGACAATATCAAACACAATATCTAAATTGTACAATCGATAAATCTATGTTAACATACATACCCGGAATTAGTGATTTCCAGAATTTACTATTATTATGAGCTGGTAAATGCCGAAATAATGAGGCGCAGCAAAATGTGGCGCTTGTTTCTCGGTATGTCGCAGTTTGATGACGTGAGGCACCCGTACATGCATGTAATTGGAAGACTTACCGCTTGGTGGCAGTGTGGGGCATAAAGTCAATCTACTCTTCCACAAGTGGCGACCGAACCAGCGGGGGAAAGGAGGCTGCGTCCTAACAGAAAACAAACAAAAAAACATTTTATAAGGAATTACAGACCCTTTACAGATTCATTGCAGTTTCAACATAGTCCGACAGGCAATAGGATCCTTATAAATGGATAAATCTAATCAGGAAAATGTGAAGATTATCAGAAGCATGGTCGAAGATCATATGATATTCAGCTGGTGTGTAGATTTAATCAGATCTATGTTACACACGGTGACTGGTTGTATCTCCATTCAAAGATTCAGATGAGTCTGGAAGCACAGTAGTATGTATGATTCATGAATTAAATAGGCGAATTACATTGCATGCTGACAGGGTCTGACTGTGTAGCAGCTATCACAACCTGACCTGGTGCTCAAGAATAACATAAACGCTCCTTCAGTATACATAATGTGAATGTGGTTGGATAGACAGAGTCAGATAAAGGGCCTGATGGCATGCATCCAACCTGCGAAAGTGTTGTTTAGTAAAACTGATTTTAACAATCTCAAGTGGTCATTAATTATTCCAGGCTTTGGAACGTTTACAGATGTCTGTTTTGGAGAGTGGACCATTCTATTCTTGCGTTTACATTAGGCCACAGGTATGAGTCATGCAAAACCTCTGCTGGAAAAAAGGGTCTGACCTGTTTGCTTTGAGGAAGATGAGAAGCAGAAAGAAATGGTAGGGATGTGTCTATGACATGATCCTCCAGCTCTGGGTTATCTGTTCTGATCCAATTACCCAGGTACTCAAACATAAGTGGTGCATTTGTAATTTGTACCTGAATGTTGGAATGTTGCTTTGTCATTCATCCCCCACAGCCACACCCATTAACCTCCAATTACAGTAGCCACAGTGAGTGATTTGCACATTGTGTGGTGTTCATCAGGCTATTGGCATGTCCCTTCATGTGGCTGAAACCCCTCAGTCAGAAGGGTTGGCCTGAGTTTATTGCGTTCAAAGATGTCTGTGTTTAAAAGGAGATTAGGGGATTTACCGCCTTTATCTTCTGACTGATCATTTAGGTGAAGGTATGGAGTATTTCCAACTGTACTATGCTGAAGCATATCAAATAAAAACATTTAGTGACATTCAAAACGCCCATAAGAAGAGACTGAAATTGTTTGAAAACGAAAGCGCAAAGAGCGCAATGATTTGACATTTTGGTTTTGAAAGTCCCCACCCCTCCTACATTATTAACATGATAGAGAGGTGCACTTCATAATAGGACCCTCACCTATATCACGAACCAATTACACAGACTCTCCCACTCTTTCCAATTGGTTTATTCCAATGGTTTATTCCTTCCGCCCCCTCCCCTGACGCAGCGTCTTTTAAAGACCTTCCCAAAGTTGCCACTATACTCCGCACAGCTGCATCACGTGAGGACAGTTCACAACGGCAGATGAGATGATAGACAGTAGTGTGTTTTACTCCCCCCTGGTCTAGGAGGAAGTTTTTCAAGGATCACCGTCTCAAGTCTTTTCTTTTGATTAGTCCGCGACGCGCGTAAAATCTGGGTAACATGGTCAGAAGCGCCTGGAAGACAATATCGCCCCTTCTTATATGGAGTTACTGTGCTTTTGCCACTCATGTCGCCTTCTCTAACTTCTCCATCGACAACGAGGTGCGCTCCAGCTTCATCCAGCGGCGGCTGCGGAGCCAGGAGCGCAGGGAGATACAGCGGGAAATCCTCTCCATCCTGGGGCTTCCGCATCGCCCGCGGCCGCACGTCCTCACCAAACACAACGCTGCGCCGATGTTCATGTTGGACCTGTACAACACGATCTCCACAGTCACAGAGCCGCCTGGATATTCTAGCTTCAACCCCTTTCTACCCACCCCGGCCTCCCCCGTGGTGACCCCGCAGGACAGCCGCTTCCTCGACGACGCAGATATGGTGATGAGCTTTGCCAATCTCGGTAAGTTTCATTTGTAATTGATACAGTTAATGGCCCAAGGTTTCATGTCATAACCCCCTGTAATGATTTTAGGTTGTAGACCTCCAATATGTTTGAAACCTCTACAGTATTTCCTGCTTGTTGTTAGGATTCTTTGCTCAGGTCTGTTCATGTCATCTCATCAGGAATCAAATGGTCATTTCGGTTTTGTCCTAAGTGTGTGTCTTTGTGGATTTTCTTGGTCCCTTTCTTGAAATGTAAATGTTATGACATCATGCCTTTATCCTATTTCCTCAGAATCCGTTCAAAGTTCTGACCTGTAACACGGCTTTCTTTCCCATCACTATAATTGAACTGGTCCTCTGAGCCCCAGGGAGGTGACACAGACGTCCACTGAGATCAAGATGCAAAGATATAAACACATATCTTTGCTGAAGTTACTGTCTATTAGAGCAGGTGTGTTCATTCCTGCATCTGTGTCTGTGTGAAGGTGAGAGTCCATGCTGACCTGCTCAGACTACGTACCAAGACAAATTCCTGGTATCGTAAAAACATGGCAATAAACACAATTCTGAATCCGACTATTGAATTCATAAAAGGCAAATCTGCCTCCGTTTCCTTTGCACTGATGCCATCATGGTGAAACTGTAGACGGGGTGGTGCCTGTGGCTGTTACCCTGATGTGCGGTCCTCTGCATGAGCAGCATGTCCTCTCTCCCCTCAGGGCCTGCAGGACTGTTACAGGTCAATTGTGGAGAGGTTTATCCATCTCAGCTTTGTCTCCAAGAAACCTTCATGCTTCCAGTCTGTTTGTTTATATGCCGTATTGGGATCAACTGCTCATAAATGTGCAGTTGATAGAAAACATTTGTAAGAAAGATTCTGCATGTGCGTTGCGTAAAACTTCATGCTCTCAGCCGTGACCTATTAAATGACAGTTTTTAACTAATGAGATCTGGAAACATGATTCCTTAAACTCATAGCAGATTTACGTGGTTTCGATTCTTGATTTCAAAGACGGCAGATGAAAAAAAAAAACACAAGTCTGTATTATTTTTCTCTGGAACACACAATAGCAGCCTGTGCTGACAGTTTTTTTTTAAAGCGCCGTCATTGTGACTTTCTTGGTGGTCCCTGGATGATCACTTCAAGACCCAACTGGATTATGGTATTTCCCCTGCAAAGACCACAGCTTCCAGTGTGTGTGGGAGAGCTGCTGTAGAGACTCCCAGTGCATACAGGTATATCCTGCAAGTAGACCATGCTTAGAATAGTAGTCCCTATTTTAGACTATTGTGTCCCAGTTCAGAGAGATATTCAACCCCTCTTTTCCATTAGCCCAAAAGAGCTTGTGTGATTTTGTAAAATGTGCAATGCATGCTCAGACCCATACAGAGGGTTGAACCCCAGGTGGAACTCCAGGATAACCATCAAGAAGTAAATCATTGCCATGCAACATCACACAAGACAACTATTATATTGAATAAATGACAGACTTTAAATATTGGAATTTTTCAGAAAAGACTTTGCCAACCGTCATGTTGAACCTTCTTTGTTTTGGACGTGCACACATGTTCTTTTCTGCACTGATCAAATTGCCAGCGCAAACTCTTAATGACCAACAATGTAACTGGGTTCATTAAGTAAAGAGGCTCTGCTAACATCGGTTGAAGACGGCGTCGCCGGGGAACAGCAGGAGTATTGTGTTTTTGAAAAGAGATCTGTTTGTCCTGCTAAGCTGATCTGCAGGCAGCATAAGGGGATCATGCTAAGAATTAATTTTGCCGCACCAGAAAGTCTCATTAAGCTCCTCAGTATTCCAACTCCATGTGTAAATGAGTTATTTTCAATCGAAAGCTCCCGTTGTAATTCTAGGACAACTTCACCTAATTAATGTGCAACCGCAATCATTTCTACGGATGAATTCCAAACCAGCAGCCGTGGTGTTAAAGTCCTGCAAGAGGTGCATGCATAAGGAAAGTATTTGTTTAGCAGAAGGCCTTTTGGTAATTCTGTTAATCTGCGAGAAAACAGCTTAAAGTTTCCACAATGTCGTCAAACATGTCACCCAATGTTGACATAAATGGATGTAAACGGGCGTCAAATGTTAACCCGAGTAATCGAGCTACCACTAACTTCAATCAGCTGATTATTCCCAGATGAATAGACGGAGCCTGACGGATGCATGTGACACTTCACACAAGCAATACGATACACAAAGTCACTTTTCCCCCCCTCGTTCTGCAGCTTTTGTTTTATTGCAACACCTTTTAAAACCACCCACTCGGATTTGTGCAACAAAAAAATGCTTTCTATAAAATTGCAATGAGTAAATGGTAGCTGCGTCGGCTGTGTGGCCCCTGCAGTGTCAGGAGCAATCCGAAGTGTTGAAATGTCTCCCAGAGGGAAGTTTGCATATCTGAGGTCTGATCTCCACGGCTAATGGTCCCTAACGTAAACACACCGAGTCCTTACAAGCAATTATTGCTTTCATAAAAATACCCCCTGTTTCCCTTCCAGCGTTTAATTGCGGTCAAACGAATGACTAGCAGGGTTCAGAATGCACCGCTCTTAAGGACCGGTGGCTTGTGTGGGTTCGTGTGTCGTTAGAAGTGTTTTTAGAAGCAAGGCCATAGCCGTGGAGTCAACATTGGGGACGACCGAAACCCACAACCCCTCACACACACACACACACACACACACACACACACACACACACACACACACACGCGCGCACACACACACACACACACACGCACACACACACACACACACACACACACACACACACACACACACACACACACAGAAAGAATCCCCAGATGAGATCGTATTTTCTGCTCGTGTGAAATAGTTCAAATTTACTTTAGCAGATTTCCGACATTGATGTGTGGTTTCCAGTCGAACCATAGCACATGTTGAAAATGATTTCTATGTTACTGTGTGTGTGTGTGTGTGTGTGTGTGATCTTCGAGCTTCTAATCGCTGCGCCGCTCTGCACACCTTCACCAGAGACCCCCTCTACTCTTTCCAAGGACAAACACATTGACTAATGCTGTGAAAACAGAAAACGGAAAAGCTGCAGGAAGCTTTTGGGTCTTTCTCACCACTATTCTTCTGGAAAGTCTGAGCGTACGGGGGGTTTCATCTGGCCCAGGAGAACCCGCGGTGCCACCAGCTACAATCAGAACGAGCCCAGCGGACAGTGATCCATGGGAAAATGATCAGCGAGGTGTGGGTGGTACAGTTTCTGGCGCTCGGGAATTTCTGTGGATTTCCAAACTTTATGTGCCTGTGTTTGTCAAAGCAGGCTGGCTGCTGTGGTTTCCCAGGCCGTGCCTTCGCTGGGCTTTTCTTGTGGTCAGCATATGTGGGCAATTTAAGCAGGGAGCCAAACTGAGGCCTGGGTGTGTGGGTTTTTTTATCCTCCATATTGGCATGTACTTGATTCCAGTGATGTTTAGATGGTTCTCTATACTGACAGGCAGGATTTCCCCTGTTTCTGACCCGGTGCCTCCGAGATGCGGGCAGACGGACTCACATCAGAGAGGCTGTTGGATTCAGCTGCAGCTTTGCATTACGGACCGGTTTACCATCTAATAGCCGTTTGCCTTTCTGTCTCAATGTAGGAAGTTTCCCTTCTGAGGGTCTGAAGTATTATTTCACTGCGTGTGTGTCAGTCGAGCTGAAAACAACGAGCCATTAATCATGTTATCATCACCTGGATTATAAATGGAGCGATTCTGTGAAGCCCATCAAAGCTTCAATAAATCTGCCAAACGTTTTATACATCTTCCTGTTGTCTGTCTTCCGCTGACAGTTGATCAGGACTTCATGTACCGGCAACACCGGAGGGAATTCCGATTCGACCTCTCCCGTATTCCCGAGGGAGAAGCTGTCACGGCTGCGGAGTTCAGGATTTATAAGGATTTCATCCAGGAACTCTACGAGAACGAGAAATTCACAGTCAGCCTCTATCAGGTCCTACAGGAGCCCCTGAAGAGGTATGTTGTTGTCTTATTATCTCCTGTTCATGTCAAAGTTCATCAGAACATTACAACACCTATTAATAAAGACGGAGTTACAACCATGAATTAGATCACCGACACATACGCTCACTTTATATATTCCTCCATACTTCATTTGTACTTGCCAATGCTGAAGCATAGTGAACATTAAGTATATAATTAGTACAGGAGGTAGAAATACAATAAAAGTATATTCAAAGTAAACAGGTTCAAAGCACATCACCAAACTGGAACCTAGTACACTCGTTAAAAGTACATTGAAGTATATTATTTATTTGATAAAAGCTTTTCAAAATATATTAAAATTTTTTTTACAGTTTACTTATTTATTAACTTTAAATAATATAATCCTAATTAGCATATTTAAAAGTTTATTTATAGCAAGTTCACCCCAAAAAGGACTTTTAATTTAAACATAAAAGATTAAAACAAAGTCACCCAACAGTCATCGTTACACTTACTTTACTGTTTGGGACCAAATCCCAAAGAATAAAACAAATTATCTATATATTATTGGTTTAATAATATAAATATATATTTATAGTCGATGCTAGAAGGCCCATGAAGCCAAACGTTTGAGGGCCCCATGTGAGGGCCCCATGTGAGGGCCTCCTCATCCTACCAGCTGTCGTGCTGCTGTGCGGCCAAATACCCTCTTATGTTAAAGTATTCTTTTAAGAATAGAATTATACATTTTCCATATTTAAAGCATAATTGAATTTAAAATGAATGCAGTATAACTGTGTTAAATACAAACCACATGTACTTTCTTCTGAGAATATGTTGGTAATTCACTGTTAGTTCAATGTCACATTTTTAAACGACATTTGTACTATTGTACAATTGTAATTCAGTATATTTATAAAATTCTACCAAAGTAAATAAAATTTGCTTTTTAGAAAATAAACCCCGGTACAGTTTTCTGTGCTCGGGCCTCTTCTGAAATTAAAGTTCCACCAGCCTCAATATAAAATCTCTAACTCGTACTCAGTGCGGTTACATGCAGTAATTAGCATCGTACAAGACAACTACCGGACAAGATCTGGGTTATGCAAATTCATGTAAACAGGGGCATATCAGTTACATCGAGTCAGCATCGGACAAGCATCGGGTTTCTCGTTACCGGATAAGCGCACCTGGGTAACTCGGTAGTTGCTCGATGGTTGCTCGATGCCAACATAATGTAAACTGGTAACGAGAAACGCAGTCTGCGCATGCGCGACTATTTCCGCCGGCGACTTTCACCCGGACATGGGAGGAGACGAAGACAGCACGAGCGACGCAATAAAAGGAGGCGTTGTTCCAGGACGACGTCAAACGACACCATGGCTTACCACCTGTCATGAATCTGTGGTTAAAGCTTGAAGAAATACTATATTAAAGACTTTAATCGAACGCGGTCGGCGCTCTTCTTCTACGCTTCTACTATGCTCACCGCTCTTCTTCTACTCTCACCGCGGCCAAAAGCGCTCCAGCGCCACATAGCGGATCGGAGTTAGCAATGCTTCGGCCGGTTTCTCGATTGTTTCTCGAATGTTTTCTCCGACATGTACTTTCGGATAA
>CAAKHC010020301.1:8870-24559 GCA_901007825.1 Macroramphosus scolopax
GGGGGGGGGGGGGGGGGGGGGGGGGGGGACCCTGGTGTTGCCCCTGGCCATTAGACATAGTGAAGGTTTATGTTATTGGCCTCACTTTTCAGGTCCTTCCAGATCTTTTATACAGTCCACGGGTGAACTACTTTGTCGAGGTTCCGACTCTTCTTCTCCACATTTACATGAAAAAGTTTACAACAATAACTCAAGCTCTCTGTGTCAGGGGGCGTTCGGGGAGATGGACGCAATTTCGAACCAGGAGTATCTTCAAGTTTGTCCCGAGGGCAAATCACAAGTGATTGAAAGGGAGAGGAGGAACCGTGAATGAAAGCAGGTCTCAAAGGAACTCCTTATGTCTCACTAACACTATAACTGAAACACCGCTGCCGAGCAGCTGACCAGGACGTAAAGGAACAAAAGAACCAGTGACGGCCGGCCACACTGACCTAACCCACTCTGAGACAACGTGAACAGACTCCTCAGAGGTTCATGTGGTAACTTCTGCAGAGTTAATATTCCTACACACAGACAACAACCAGGACAGCAGCCTCACTACCTCTGACAGAGACATGAGGCACTGACACTGGAAGCAGGTCTACATGTAGACTTCACACACCTGGAACTGATCAGGGGTCGTTAGTCTCCACACCTGCCCCTCCTCAGGGATGATCATCCAGCCACTGGTTGAGTGGCAGGTGCTTCCTCACTCTGTCACCCATTCATCTCTTCTCCAGGATATAAAGCACAGACGGACACTCGCATTCTACTTTTTCTTTTTCAGTGAGAAAGTTTGGATTGAGTGTCGTGATGTTGCTGATTTAAACTGCTCCAGAAACAATATCTACTTAAGAAGATGTAAATAAAGACTATAATTAAAAAGACAATGAAAAGAAGTGGTGACAGTATTGTGAGGGAACAATTGTGCTTTTAATAAATATAATGATGGAGGCGTCTGCTCAACACCCGGTGCTGTTATTATCATTATGTTCCCTCCCTCCCTCTCCTTCTCTCTCCTTCTCTCTCACCCTCACTTACTTACTCATCAAATTTACAAAGTGCAGTCTACACCTGCCCCATGTGAATGACAATAGTATAAAGTTTATAGGTTTTTAATCCATTAACATCGATCATCTGGGTGGAGAAGAACCTCCAAACCTAACGACCACACGACCCCCCCGATGCAGCCACAGCGCCTCCATCGTGGGGAGCAGCCTTGGATTAAGAGGTGCAGTGAGCCGGCCGTTTCTGCTTCGTAATAGCTGGTGAGTCACGCTGATAAATGACTCGAGCTGCCGGTTGACACCGCTGAGAGCTGCAGACTGAAAACGCCAAAATGGGATTTCACAACACAATGAGAAATGAATCACCTCCTTTTTTTTTTCCTTTAAGTCATGCAGACTCATCAAAGACAAACCTGTCGTAATCTAACCTGCGTTACCCTGCTTCACCTCCAGGAGGCTCATTATTAGTCATTTAAAGAAAGAAAAAAGAGGCTGAGAGGAAAACAGAGGAAGCAACTGGAATGAGAGGTGGAGAAAAGACATGGAAGGAAACAACGTGCCAACAGAAAGGCGGTGCTGGCAGAGGTCAGAGGTCAGAGGTCAGAGGTGGAGGTGAGTGAGATGGAGGAGGCCTACCTGGAACCTGTTTGTTTGCATGGTGTGATTTCAAAAGCTGCGCCGGGAGAAGCAAATCATATAAAACCAGAATGAATATGTGCACACAGGTTAGACATGTTCAGGTAACGGACACATGTCAAAGTAAAAATACACAGATGGAGGAATGAGACTACACACGTGTAGTATTTCAACATCTGATGACGTAAACAATAACATAAAGTCAATGTAACTCAAGCATGGATCTGACTGTTAAAGGTCCAGTGTGTAGAAATACTGGCAGGAGTCAACGACTCCCGACGATGTTTCATTAGCGACGAATCACTTGACATTAAGAATCGTTATGGTTTCGTTATCTTAGAATGAGACCTTCATATCTACATACTGAGTAATCCCAGCATGCTGCGTCTGCAGTAGATCAGAGTGGAGAAGGAAGGAAAGGAGGGGCTGCCATCTAGAATATCGCCACTAGATGGCACTACATCCTACACACTGGTCCTTTAAGGTCATTCTAATGCTTGATCTGAGGAACAGATTTTGTTTTAAATAAGAAATAATTAGGGGATTTAGGGGCCTTAAGCAGGAGTTGGCTCATCAGTCAATTGATCAGAAACCGGCAGGCCAGTCAAGCTGTTAGTCTCCTCTAATATCTACAATATACGTGTTGATGAACATCTGTGTTGTACCTGCTCGTTGAACTTCTCCAGTTTCTCCAACTGCTCCCTCTGGTTCTTCTCCAGCTGCTCCATCTCCTTCTGGTGCTTCATGGCCAGCTGCGGACAACATACATGAAGATGGATCAGACACCGTCGAACACCGTCAACCGCTTGGAGGTTTTAAACACTCAAGCTCAAGCTGTGATTGAAGGTCACGCAGGGTCACTGTTAAATGATGCATGCGCAGTATTCCTGTGTGTATTTATACTCGACATCCAAACTACATAGATGTACTTGTACAGTATCAGTGTGTGCTCGTGGACAACCTACCCGCTTCCTTTCGTCCAGGAACTTCTTGGTGTTGCTACTGTTTAACTCTCGCACTCTCCTAAAGGTAAAAAAAAGAAAGATGGACCAGATTCAACAAGCTTCAGGCCCTGTGAACTCCAGATGTGCAGCTCCTAGTTCACATCAGGTGCTCGTCGTATGTGTGTGTGTGTGTGTGTGTGTGTGTGTGTGTGTGTGACCCACCTCTCTCTCTCTGCCTTGTTCTTGATGGTCTTGTCCTGGCTGATGGCTTTACTGTTTTCCATGGACATCTTGGCCTGATTAGCTCGCATCTCTTTGCTCTGCCTGAATCGTAGAGCGACCACATGCAGCGTGAGGAAAACACTCCAGTCACTTACAGTAAACAGGTGTGTGTGTGTGTCTGTCTCTGTCCTCACCGTTCGTGGATGAGCTTCAGCTGCATGGTCTGCTGCTCCTGGACGGTGGTCAGAAGTTTCTTCAGGTGCTCGCAGTGCTGTGTGACGTGGCTGTCCTTCATCTCCTGCTCCTCGCTGCTGTGGCTGCTGATCAGCTCCGACCACTCCTTAGTGTGCTGTGCTGTGATGTCCTTTACCTACACACACACACACACACACACCACAGGTATCAGTCAACTATCAGCAGCTGAGGAGGTTGCAGCCGCTGGAGGAGTCTTACCTTGGCTTTGTGATCAGCTACTAGTGTTTGGATCTTATCTTCTGTCTCCTTCTTCAGCTCCTGGCAGTTGTTTTCCCTGTATGGAAACAACCACATGGTTACATGATGTGGCCACATAAATGTATTTATATAATGTTGCTTCAACAAAGACGGTTCTACATGCTCCTGTGTGCTTCTGCTGACTTTAAGCAGATCACCTGATGTTGCTCCTTCTGGTTCAGAATATAAATCTTCCACATCAGACTCTCCGACAACAAACAACATACTGTATCTATCTCCATGAATTACTTCCACACAGAGCTATGGACTCTCATTCACCCTCGTTTCTTGATGGCCTTCTCCAGCAGCTTCTCCACGGTCGTCTTCTCCTTCTCGTGCAGAGACACCATCTTGTCCACCTGGCTGCAGTGGGTCTTCTGCATCACGCTTTGATCCTGTGGAAGAAAAATACTTCCAATATTAATGTGTGATCGTCCCTCAGAGCTCAGCAGGACACAGATCAGCTGTCATAGCATCTTAGTCCTGACAGAAGACCAGTTCAAATGTCCTAATAGTTGATCATCTCTTCAATAAGAATTTGATGGCAAAATTAGCACAACCCTCAGAGACACACACAGCGACACACAGCAGTGCATGTTGGGGGATTGTGGCTGTTTTAATGGTGTAAT
Source organism: Macroramphosus scolopax (assembly GCA_901007825.1). Classification (NCBI taxonomy): domain Eukaryota; kingdom Metazoa; phylum Chordata; class Actinopteri; order Syngnathiformes; family Centriscidae; genus Macroramphosus; species Macroramphosus scolopax. Next base: position 12,780 of record CAAKHC010020301.1, read on the forward strand.
AATGAATCAGCCACTGTGAATGTTATAATATATACATTCATCATCTGTCTGGATCCGTGTGTGTGTGTGTGTGTGCGTGTGCGTGCGTGTGTGTGTGTGTGCAGGCGAATATGACAGTGAAGCTTCGGTTATCGGCAGATGAAAGGTGGAGCCGGCGCTCCGCCTCCCTCTGAGCATCAATGTCTGTCCAGAAGAAGCCTCAGACAGACTCTGAAACAATCACCCACCTTGGAGTGTTTCTTCTTCAGCGTGCTGAGCTCCTTCTGTTGCTTTTTGATCAGTTTAAGGTACGTCTGCAGAGGAGAGAAGAAGACTCTGTTACTTAGTGAAGGTCGTCGTGGAGAAGAAGCTGCTGACGTAGCAGTTAGGTGTCATACTGTTTAGGTAGAAGCACTTCCTGGTTGGACGTGTGAGAGTTTGTACTCAGTTACCAACCTTCATTTGTTTTAAGTCATCGATGCTGACATTAGGCACGAGTGCAGTATCTGAAACAGAGGAGGAAGAACGTTTACAGCACAGTCTACATTTGTTAACGTTAAATACATGTGTGTATGTTAACGTCAGTACTCACCCTTCTTGGTCTCTGCGGTGTTATTCTGGGCGGAGTTGGAGGTCTGGGCCATGTCGGAGCTGGCCTGCGGTGTCACGCTGGCCTTCACCGTGTCTCCTTTACCCTTTCCCTTCTTGTCGTTCTTTGAGCTTCCGCTGGGAACATCTGCGATGTCGTTCTGCAAAAAGGGAGAACAAGTGGGTTCAGAGCGAAGGGGTGCAGCAGCTTCTGTTGTCTGTGGAGTCGTGGCCGTCCTGTAGCAGTCTCAGTACCGTATCAATCCCGAGGGCCTTCATCTGGTCGGCTCGCTTCTCTGCGATGGTCAAGAACTTCTTGGGGTCCGATAGAGCATCAACGATAGCTGAAAGACAAAAACATGAATATCAAAGTGCACTGTATGATGTTCTTTGACCAGCTGGCAGAGACTTTGATCTGGAGCTGCTCCACCAGTGAAGTGCCGTGTGTCTGTTTCGGGATTCTGACAACAGATCTTATGGAAGCCGGCTGATGGCTGCAGATACGGTTCCTCGGCGGAAGCTCCCCCGGCTTCACTTAATGAGAACTCCAAATGTCCTCCTCATTTGTATGCTTCTGCCTGTTTAAAACTTTCTATTACGGCAGATTCACTGTCCCCTTGTGTCCCCTTGTCATCATCATTTGCACCAAGTCATTACTCCGAATGTTCAAAGCGACCCGAGGCGGAGTGTTAAAGAAAGCGGGAGAGAGTTGCTTTCCTTTCCTCCTCCGCCTGCAGGCTGCCGCCACTATAGCACCAGTTGTGGATAAATCCGGAGCAGTAAAATGTACGTCAGTGTGAAACAAACCTGCCTCCGGAGTTAGTGTGAGTGTGTGTGTGTGTGTGTTCGCCTCACCTCCGAAACCGTCTGGCACGTAAGTCTTGAGGATGATTTGGCAGAAGATGGTGGGCAACGAGAGGGGCTTGTTGCCCTCGTTCCTCAGCGAGATGTGACGGTAGCCAGCCTGCAGACCGTCCAGAGGCAGGATGCGCTGGCCAATCAGCTTGTTGTTGTCATCGTAGACGGCGATGCGCAGTACTGCCAGATCGGGTAGGATCACCTGGGTAGGAGGGGATGCGGAGGAAAAAAGGAGTGAGGGCGGGAGACGGACGAAACGATGCTGAGGACGGACCGGAGGACATAAACCAGCTTTAAGAAGTCTGTAGCTCATTCCGCTGTAGTAAAAACTATATTACAGCTTCATGTAAAAGAGTCTCGTTTAAAGCAAAAGCAGTATAATTAAAGGTGAAGGTCAAAGATGAACCTGCAGGGGACACTATCTGAGCACGGTCACAGTGATACAGCGGGAAAGGCGCGATAGCGTAGCAACATAGAAGATATCTACCAACTGACAAGGCCATCTTCACAGCGAGCACGCATCTCCGGAGTGCAGTATATCTTGCATATGGATGTGCGTGTGCAACGCGCGGGTGAACTTATGTGTGCAGCCCCCTAGCGAGAGTCTTAACTGGCCTTGTGTGTGGAGATAAGGAAGAGTGGAGGATGATTAATACCTAGACGAAGGGGAAGGTAAGAGATAAGGCCGCGGAATACTCGCAGGAGATGAATGGGTGGAAGCACCCCCTTGTGTGTGTGTGTGTGTGTGTGTGTGTGTGTGTGTGTGTGTGTGTGTGTGTGTGCTTACGCAGATGTAGCCGCCTTGCTGAGTGCCGCTGGCGTGCATTGTTCGCTCTGAGTCATCGTGACAGTCTGAGTATGCACGCATGCAAAAGGTGTAGTATTTGAGGGCATTTGTGTCTGTGTGCTTCGGTGTGTGTGTGTAAATATGATAAAGGAAATCTTGCCAGCAGCTTTGCTTGTGATGCCCCTCTTTGATAGCGTTGTGTAAGTGTGTGTGTGTGTGTGTGTGTGTGTGTGTGCGCAGCACTGCGGGAGGCTGTGATTGATGGTGTGTGTTAGGGAGCCGGAGTCACAGTCATGGCTGAGAGACTTCTCATTCTGCTGAGAGCAGCACTATCACACGCACACACACACACACACACACACACACACACACACACACGCACACGTTTCTGTCACTTCAGAGGACATCACATTTACTTACATTCATTTCCTCGAGACTTACCTTAACCATCACCGTAACCATAACAACAACAACTGCTTCCCTTCCCTTCAACATGAACCTAACCTTGTCCTGACCTTAGAACAGGCCTCCACCCTAAAGTGGGTCCTCACAATGTGACGGTGTTAACAGATGTATGTCCCCAGAACATGAGGAGTCTCGGTCTGTTTGTGTGGTTGCTCCTTAATGTTTCACTTCCTGTCTGTAAACTTTCGTACATTTGTAAAAGCCCCGAGTCATCTTTTATACTTTGCAGTAGTTTGCCAAATCTGATTGTCTGTGTTCTGTTGCCTCCACCCCCCCCTGCACCCGTCTCTCTCTCTCTTGTCGCTACCTTTCTGAAGACGAAGGGCTCCTCGTTGTAGGCGGGGTTCAGCCCGTTGTTCATCACCATCCGTGTGCGGAACTCCTTCCTGATGGTGTCGGTCGGGAGCCCGTACATGTCCACTTCCACGTACGTTCCGATTTTCTTGTCCGACAGGAACTGTCCCGAGAACACCTGGAGCGAAGGAGACGGATGCTTTTGAAGGATTCTACAGGAATAACAGTCAAGAAATAATCCTCTTCATCAGGGACATTCAGTTCACTTCACCTGCATCTGCTCGTTTGTTTGACTGTCAGCAGGATTATGCAAAAACTACCAGGAGCTGAGGAAGAGCTGCTTCCATTCTGGGGCTGTTTTCATTAATTTCAGAGGGAATAATATATCTGAACCTCGGTGCCCTTGGAGTTAGTTCTTCTGATTGGTCCTGATGAAATTGGTAGGAAGCACAATTACGCACCATCTGCATCATTTAAGCACCCGAAATAGAAGTTTAGACAGTGAGACAGGGAACTGCAACACCGGCTGTGACTGTGACAACCGTCGCTGAACAACCGTGTGTCTTCACTACAGATATAATAATGGTTGTAATGACGCAGAATCTCAAAAGAAGAAGAGCAGGTGAGGATAACTAGACGTCAGTTTTAATGCTCAACAGTATCTGACCTGCACGCTGCAGGTTGCAGCGATGACACCGTCCACGGGCGTCTCTGAAAAAGGGTCGAACATCCGGTCCGACCGCCGCATGAAGTCGGGCTTCAGCAGGTACCTGACACACACACACACACACACACACACACAGATAATGAGTATGAGGGAAATGCACACACAGTAAAATCCATCCCCCTTCTAGATCAAAGACTGGAGAATATAATCACATTAATAGGTTTCAATGAGCAATTGATTGTTTTTGATGATCTATCGGGAGGAAGAAGAGCCAGCGTGAGAGGGGGGGGGGTCAGGTGTGTGTGTGTGTGTGATAACTGAGGGTGAATCACAGCGACGTTAGTAATGATGGGTATCTGGCAGAAGCCCCGATCTCCCCACATACGAGATTTCCAGCATTAGCAGCAAAGCCTCTGTCCTCGGGGAAAGTATTAGAGCCGAGGGACCGAGACAGCGACGGAGAGGAAGAGACAGATGACTGCAGAGAGCCGAGTGGGGAGGAGATTGCTTCTCCAAAGCACTTACTGGCTCTCGGGGCAGACAGTAGCTACGGTTGCCGCTGGCAACCGCTAATGAGATGTGACAAGCTTTAATTGATGAGCTTCTGAGAGGGCCAGAGAAAGGGAGGGATGGAGAGGAGCTAAGGACAAGAGAGAGGAGGTGTTCTCACCCGCAGGAGCCGTTGTATTCATACTTTCCCTGGTTTAACTGCATGGCCAGATCTGAGAGAGGGAGAGAGAGAGAGAGGGAGAGGGAGAGAGAGGGAGGAAGGCAGATGCTGAAACAGTTGTGGCATCACTCTCACACACAAAGCACATCAAGAAACCCAGTTCAATTGTTTTGCTATTAAAGCTGTCTTTCCCTGACCTCTCTCTCTCTCTCTCTCTTCTTTCCTCTAACCATCTATCCATCACTGAAGCCAGAAGCTCCGCCTCCTGTGCGAAACGCCCTCCAGCCCTGCAGATGCCCGGCTCCCAGCAGGCCATATGGTCCGACCCCGTACGCCCTGCGGCCACGGGGCAACAGCTGTTTTCCAACAGGCATCCCTCGCTATAGAGGTGTGTGTGTGTGTGTGTGTGTGTGTGTGTGTGTGGCAGAGACGGTTTCTTAACGAATGTTCTGCATGATTGTGAAAGAAACTACAGGGATTAAGTGTGTAAGAGGAGTAAATGTGTGGAGGTTCATGCATGAAGAGGACATGCAAACCATCTTTTAAAGAGCTTATCAGCGCGGCTCAATGCCGAAGTCAGAATAATGTGTTTGGATGAACTGTCCCTTTAAACTAACAGTCCCAATGTTTCCTTTGACTTCATGGAAACCCCACCAGACGATCCGTCAGACGGTCCCAGTCATGAGCTCTGCTGCTGTCACGCATCATGTCAAGGTTTCATGCACGTCTGTGTGCATGTGGAAGGTGGTTGGATGCCGAGGCCGGTTGATTAGAGGGTTCCGAGGTTCGGCACCACGTGACCGGGAAGCTTTTGATGTGTGAATATGTGAGGTCAGAAGTTGAGTGCGTGCAGAGTCTCTCAGGTCAGAGGGTTCACTGCGTGTGTGCACACGTGTGTCGGCGATAAATATTCATGTACTGTATTTGTGTGTGTGTGTGTGTGGGTTCAGAGGGCCCGTGTTACGTGCTGCGGTACCTGGGGTCTGGAAGTTGAGCGAGACCATCTGGCAGCCTGCGTTCCAGAAGATCTGAGGCATGTAATTACTGGAGTCCACTCGGCCCCCTTTGGGGTAGATACGGCTCATCTGACGCTTGTTGTAGCTGCGCTGATGCTCAGGAAAATCACAACAAAGAGGGAGACAGCATGTGCGTTCCGGCACGCTCGTGTGTGTGTGTGTGTGTTGTAGTGCTCGAGCGTGTGTGTGTGCGTCAGATGGACTGCAGGACTATTTTTAGTGTGAACAGCTTGGGTCAAGCAGTCCCATCGGAGGGGGAGAGAGTGTGTGTACGCCAGAGTGCCACAGTCCAAAGGCACACTCGCCCCCGGAGACCCGCGGTTCTTTTCCGACAGCTGAGTGGAAACAGATACGGCTGAAAAACATCAGCTCTGACCCGCCACTCAGTTCTCATTTAGGTGACCTCAATCTGTTGAGTTAAAACTCCGGCGGAACTTCACTCCTACGCAGAGTTCAAGCTCTTCTTTACCAACACATCTACATGAGCTTCCTGGTTATATTTATTTCTCCAGGCCTGGAAATTCATTTTTTTTTAAATTCAATGACTCTTCCAGGTGTTTTCCTTGTTGAAGCGTCTTGTTATGACTTCAATGCACCAACACATGATGATATTTCACTTTCAGTTTCACTGGATTTTTCATTATTTAGAAAATATTTCTAATCTAGAAGGTTCAGAACTACATCCAACATCCTGTATGTTCTGTGTTAATGTTGGTGTGTCCGTCCTGGGGGGGGGTCCCTCCTCTGAGGCTCTTCCTCAGGTGTCCCCCACCATATTTCCTGCTACAGGGTTTTATTAGGGGAGTTTCTCCTCCCTTGAATTGAGGGTCTAAGGACAGAGGGTGTCCAGGCTTTCTGTCTGGGATTTTGGTAATAAAATTGAATTGAAAATTGAGAGATTTCCATCTCTCTTGGATGAAGGCAGCAGGATTGACTTGACACAAAGGCCACAAAGGATACTTGACGAACTCGATGGCGTTGGTCTTCAGGTAGCCCAGGCCGACCGACTCGTTGAAGGAGGACATGTTGTGGTGGATGTTTCTCTCTGGAAGGACACGGAATAAAGGAATGATTTTGTTATATATTTCTCTGATGTTTATCTAAGTATTACTTTCAAACATACCAAATTAATAATGATTCAGTTAGAGGGGCTCACCTTCCGCCACATCAAAGCTCTGGAACTTGACCGGCTGTGCGTAGTTGACCATCGCTGACAGATATGGATGGATGTTGGTGGTGGCTCCCACGTAGGTGTACTGAGCTATCAGGGCCGCCTCAGAGTCCTCTGCCTCCTCCCCCCCCTGCTCGGGACCGGCAGGTACAGACACACACTCACTGAATGTCTCATTAACACTCGGAGGTGCAAACTGGTCTGTGTATGTGTGTGTGTGTGTATGTGTGTGTGTGTGGGGGGGGGGCTTGCCTTTTTGTTGTTGTCTTGGTCAGATGCCTCTGAGATGTCTGTGACGTCTGTTGCTTCTGTGGCTTCAGAAACGTCCCCGACTTCATCCTCAGGCGCCTGCAAACACACACGCACACACACACACACACATCAATATCCACGGTGGTTCTTCTTCTCTCAGATAATGATGATCAACATCCGTCAGTCCCTCAACAACAGACTTTGGTTTGTAGTTTTGTACCTAAAATCTATTTCTGTCCTTTTTTACACAACAACTCTTCAGTACTTGTTTGTATTAAAGCTTCAGGCTTTCGGTAACAGAACAATACTGTGCATACGTTATTATAGCAGAATGTGTTCCAACCCTACTTCCTGTAAAAAGGCAGCATTACATAACAACCAGGATCCCTTTGGCCAGAATGATTGCAGGCTCAGTGCACCGCCGAGCCTTCTGTCTGTTCGGAGGTATAATCCTCCGGATAGAAATCATTACACAATACACTTCACTGCTAACGATGGATGGATGCAGCCGATCTGTAGTTTAATAGTTGAAATCCTCACAAGTAGATTTTTTTTCTATCACATCAATTCTGCATTTATCAGAACGATGAATCTTTCAGTGGTTCTTGATGTGATCCGGATCTTCTTCTGTCAGTCTGAGGACCTGGGTGGACCTGTCATCAACATACATCCTGACAGCCAATCACAAGTCAACAGCAGGATGGGTGTCTGTCACCTTCTTGATACTGTTGCTGCGTTCGTCCTCTTTCCTCGAGCTGACTGCGTTACTCTGGGAAACATTGTTGGCTTCTTTCTCACTGGGAGCCTCCGACAGACTGCTGGGGGCCTCGGAATTAGCATCCTTATCTTCAGGCTCCTTCTCTCCTGCACAACATCACACACACACAAGCAGAAGTCAGTGACAACCCTCTTCAGGTGAGTTAATACGTCGTTGTTCGATCTCCAGTCTGACCGTTCTCCGTGTCCTCTTCGTTCTCCTCTCCCATGATGATTGCAGGGGTGTTGGTCTCTCCTGCCTCCATGTGTTTCTTAAAGGCCTCTAGCTGCTCTGTATAACACACACACACACATGTTAAACACAGGACAGCCTCCACTCACGTTAAACTGATCCACCAGTTTGACTCGTATACGTACTCTGTTCAACTTCAGGTTTTAAGCGTTTGTTTTTGATGAGGATTTTACGTTTGAGGTCGTTTGGGGAGGGAAGAGGGTGCCCAGATTCAATCTGTTGGAGACATCAATCATCACACATGTCAGTATGTAGAAGTATCATCATCATCAAAGAGCTACAGTGGATGAAGGAGGAGAGTATTCACCGGAAAGTTCTCCACCGGCTGTTTGAGGAGGAACTCCCCAAAGATCTCCTCACAGTACTTGGCCATCTTGTACTGTTGTGGTTTACTGTGAACACACACATACTCAGTGTACTGTATTCACATACTACAGAAATAATATCGCTGACTCTACAGTACCTGCAATGGTTTTCAAAGGACAGAATAACAGGGTAGTCTGACGTGACGAACGCCGTCTCCTTGATTGCTTGGATGACATCCTGTTGGAGGATGAAAGAGCAGGAGGGTGAGGAGAAGTGTTGATAGATGTCATATCATAATCTCAACACAAGGGGGCAGGCGTACATCATAAAAAGAGTTGCAGTGTGCAGAGCCGCAGTGTTCTGCTGTGTGTGTGTGTGTTCACCTTGAACAGGATGTCAGTGCACATGGCCTTGCCGTGAGTGATGATGGGCTCCTGGTCCTCGCCTTTCCCGTCCCAGCAGTCCAGCTCCACACATCTGAAAGCACACGCAAAGCATCCACCGATGAGGTATATAAAGCTGTTGTTGTTCTGTATGTCTGTATGCTTCCGAGTGTCATACACGTATCTACCTGCAGCCAGAGAGCAGGACCTGTCGGTACATCTCCACGGAGGACTTTCCTCCGAACTGTCGCCCATTCAGGTACGTGTTGTGGGAGGAGCTGATGAAGTAGTGGGCCAGCGGCTGGTCCATTTCCTGGTACAGCTCCAGCCGGTCCAAGAACACCGGAGCGTTCTCGTCTGACATCAGGTACCTGCAGAAACCATCGCTGGACATACAGCCTGGAGAGGAAGATGAGAAGAAGGAACAGAGACGTTCTCATAATAGAAGAGCAGGCGGGATTATTACTAACAAACCTTATAGAATAAAAAGTGGCAGGAAATTACATCACTACTGTAATATTCAATCAAGATTCTACGCCAACATGTAGTTCCACAGTTCCACAGGCAGGTGGCAGCGCAGCATTAAACATCTCTCACTTTTCTTCTTCAGCTCTTCGTCTCGCTCGTATTTCTCGATGATCTGCATGGCTCTCTTGGGGTCGTAGAACGGGAACAGGATCTCATTTAACCGAGGGTCACGCTGGTTCTGAGAGGCAACATAGATACACAGGCGGCGGCGTCACACACTCACACTCATTGTTTGATCATACAGGACGACCAGGTGAAGTACGAGGAACATCAAACACCGACACAGCACACAGCAAGACAAAGAACCAAGAGGGTTCATCTCTACAAGTGCTGATGAAGTCTGGGCTAATATTGAATTGTCAATAATGCCCCTTCCCACTCAGTAAACAAGGCGGGAATGCATCTAACCAAAGTGTAAACTCCCTCGGCGGGACCAGAGCGCTACACAGCAGATTGGGTTTGGAGGCAGCGGACACACGATTTGCACAGTGGAGGGGAGGAAGCAGGTATTCAGCCACACAGAAGAGCGTGGCCACAGACAGCAGGAAACAAGATGAGCCAGGCAAGAATCAACAGGATGGAAACTTCTACCCTCTTGTCGCCATGGCAACACCAATCAGAGTCAGGGAGGCAAGCCGCAGTCGACAGCATGGGGAATGGAATGAGGGCGGGCATGCAGATGAGGAGTCGGATGAAGTTGCCCCTTGCAGGTAGACTGCAGGTTAAATATTTGGTCTCTCCTTAATGGAGGTTTAATGAGGGTTGGCTTCATGTGCAAGTCCGGGCCAGAGGGCAACTTCTACCCGGAGCGGGACGGCGGGCGAGGCAGGGGGAGTCGCGGGGAGGGGCAAGCCAAATACACAGACAAGTTAATGAATGATAAAGAGCTTACTTCATTCAGAAAGCTGACTAACTGGTCTACAGTTAAATAATCAGTTTTGCTCCCATTGCTGCAAAGGAATTAATTAGAAAGAAAAAAAAAACAAAATGTTATGCGTCTTAAAATAGACCGTCGGAGTCATTCACACAGGCAGTCAAATTAGGAAGCAGAACAGGTGTCTTGACGGGCGGTCACACAGAAGTCTCACACTTTTAGTAATAACACGGTCGACATCACTCAGGACAGCACGTTATTCATAATAATCACAAGGTAGAAGATCATTAATGTTGGACTGTAGAAGCAGGTTAGGCTGTCCAGACAGAGTTAGTACAGCAGGCGCAGGAACATCTGTCCTGGTTTGTCCAACAAGATGCAGAACCTGGGGGGGCGTGGCCAAACAGCAGATACTGGACGGTCCGAGGTAACACAGGTGCAACTGGTGAGTGGTTTTACATGGAAGATTGTTATAGAGGAGTGAGCAGGCAGCGACTGAAGAAGGAGACTCACATGTTCTTGAAGAGCTCCTCTATGTCTGTGCGGGGGCAGATCTTCTGTGTTAGCGCGTAGAAAATGTCATAAGTGAAATCGGAATGTTCAATCTCATCGTTCTGTGGAAACAGCAGCGTCAGACGTTAGAAACTTTAAGGTGGAGCGGTGACGGATCGGTTTGGATGCATCTGAGCACAACACCGTAATCTGACCTTTCCACTGGGGAGGCCCAGATCCTTCAGAGCCTGGAAGATTCCCTTCTCCGTCTTCCCAGATGCAAACGTCCGTGTGATGCTGCGGATGAGGAAGAACTCTGTGAGAACAGAAAGGGAACGTGCACCGTGGTTGACAAAACATCCCATCAGATGTCTCTTACCCCCTCACAGGAATCTTCCCATTAACGTTGGTCAGGAAGCACATTCTCATCCAACTAAGTGAGGGAAGGAAACACACAGATTAGAGATCCATCGACAGATAAAGGATTCCTGAGGAGAAACAAATGTCGCCTCCTGGAACTCCTCGAGTTCCCGACAGGGCGGCTGCGACGTGCACTCACTGTTTCTTGAGGCAGGTCATCGGACAGACGTTGTTGGCCTTGAAGTTGTGGATGACTGACCTCAAGCCCTCGATCCATTTCTGCAAACACACACAGGGTGCAAAGTTTTCTTTTTTAGGACTCGACAAGACACATGCACGGCAGCTAAGTGGGTGTGCGATGTGTTTAGAAGCCGGGGCCTTCGGGGAAATAAACACGAGCAAATTAATTGCCTCTAAATTCACACACACATACACACACACACACATGGGAGGGCGAGCAAGATGCTGCGAGGCTACAAGTGATAACAGTAAACAAAAGAGGAAGAGGAGGCCTCGCAACTTTATATAAATACACAGACCGATAATCCGACCGGGTCCGACCCCCCCCTGCCTTCCATCTCTCAACGTCTCGGCGTCCGACTCCCCCTCCTCCAATTACGCAGCCAATTATCCCTGACATCATGATAAAAACAAGATAACGGTTTGCAGGGGTGGTAGTCTGCTTCGACATGTGGCGTCCATGTGTGTGTGTGTGTGTGTGTGTGTGTGTGTGTGTGTACGTGGGCCTGCTCATGTAAATAAAACTGTCATGTCCCGAGGTTCTGCTACTTGGGGCCACCTGCATGCTGGGATGTGGTGATGGTGTCATGGGGTGTTTATGTCTGTGTGTGTGTGTGTGTGTGTGTGTGAGATGAGTGTGTGTTTTAACCGGAGTGTGTACCCGGATCTGTGTGTGTGTGCGTGTGTTTTCAACCATCAGGCTTCCGTCGCTGAAGGCAGCTGCATGAATATCAGCGGCAGCCCCGTGGCGGAGGAGCGCTAACATCCTTTAGAACAGTCATCGCCACGGAAACACCCGCTCGTGGGGGGGGGGGGGGGGGGGGGGGGGGCCAAAAAAAAA
>CAAKHC010020301.1:35731-48236 GCA_901007825.1 Macroramphosus scolopax
GAAGTTGGTGGGGGGGGGGGGGGGGGGGGGGGGGGGGGGGGGGGGGGGGGGGGGGGGTCACTGTATGTCACAGCTGTGAAAGAGGACGTAGCTGCTGGGGTCAGATCAATATACTCAGTGATATAGAAAAACCCTCCATCATCTGTGGCCTTCTACCAGGGGACACACACACATCCTGTCGGGGGGGATGAAAACACGGATGCACCCTTTACTGCTGCTGATTAATAACCGAGGCCAGGCAGGGCGCCAATAACGCAGCCCACGACCCGAGCTGCTGTCGGCAGGCTGTACGGCATCCATCTTCCAATTCAATAAATACTCAAACAAATCGGATATCTGTCATATAAGACTACTACGATTCTGATAGGGGAAAAAAAAAAAAAAAGAATCACACATCTAATTTGGACTAATTGGGTTGTGCTGTCCTGCCGGATGTTAGCCTAGATCCTCCGCACTCTCAACAGAATGCGTTAGATAACATCTTCCTCAGCGGGATGAGATCCGTCCAATAGCGGCTCGGCTCTGAGAGGTTCGGTGAGGCCACGCCGGCGTGCACGTCGGGCCCTCTGAGCTCCTGGACGTGGTGTGAGGGTGCACGTGAGGAGCCCGGGGAAATGGAAAGAAGCGAGTGAGGTCCGAGCCCCCTGTTCAACCCCTGACGATGAGATAATTACAATAGATAGGAGCCCCGGGAGGCAGCCTTCCTCATCTAAGATGGCAGCTAGGGTAACACCCAGCGGTCCCACACCTCATAAACTAAAATTAGGCCTCAGCGACATCAGTCAGGCGGCAGTGGAAGGGATGACTGGGGACACTCAAACGGAGGCACATCTGACACGGCTGACACGTCAGCCACGGCTCTGCTTCACCGCGCAGTCCGCTGTAGGTGTTAGGTGAAGATAAAGCTAATAAATATTGCAGCTTTAATGGAGAGAAATAAAAGACAAGTGGAGGAGAAGCGAGCCTTTTAAGTCAGGTCTGATTTCATACCCAGACGGGACGTAGCAGTCTAGCAGCCGAGCGTCTCATCCACTGCATCATCGTCTGATAACAAGTATTACAAGTATTTAAATTCCTGTCAAACATAATTTGCCTGACGCCTCTTCTTTTTTTTTTTTAAACCTCAGAAGGAGAAAAAAAAAAAACACCGTTCCATTACTGAGTGTCAGAGAAGGTTTGAAACAGCTGGTTGGAGTTAGAGCTGAAGATAAACGTTACGTACATGAGCAGCGACTGGACGTCCCAGGTGCTCGGTGTGTGACCATGTAGGGCCTCATAGTGAAACACAAAGAGGAAATAAAAAGGTTTTAAATCTTTGGTTGAAGACTGGACTAATGTGGTGAGTTGTGTGTCTGTAAATATACAATAAATCCTGGATTTGTTATCTTCCTGTAACATCTCCCGTCCTGAGACGTTCTTCAACTCGTCTGACTCGGGTGTGAAGACACCGGAACGCCGGCGTTTACTTTAAAATGCTTCGGGAGACAAACAAACACGCATGCATGTACTTTAGCACCCATAATTACATACAATAAGCCGGTTCTGCAAACCAAAACATTAACTCATGAGGTCCATCTCAGTCGTGAGGATGCTGCTGACGATACAGTAACACTGATCTGTGTCTCCGTCTGTCATCGGCTGTCGATCACTGAGGGAATCGGGGAGCAGCAAGAAGTTTACTTCCCAGCTGAGATTAAAGAGCAGGTGAAAAGAATTATCCCTAATTGCTGTCGGAGACGGTTAAGGAGGCTCGGTGCGACCCACTCCAGTTACTGTGAAGCTCTTAGGAACCTCTCCTTTGGAGTTAAAGTGCCAGCAGGATGTTTCAACACCTGCCGCACAGCCTCTGCACACACGCAGCGACGCAGCATCACCGTCCCTGACGCGGTTCTTCTCCACCTTTATGCACACGTACGGCTGATCTCACACTGACTAATCTTAATTGTACACATGACAAAGTGACATCATGTCCTATTATCCGCTTGTCTAGGATATTTGCCGTGTCCCCGGGGCTGCGTGAGCGTAGCAACGCTCTAATCTTTCTGCATACGCACGGCTTCAAACCTGGTGGCCAACGACGAGAGCTCCACGGCGTAATAACACTGACCTACAACGGGACGTGACTTGAAGCCTCGTGCCCTTTGTGCATGCCAAACAAAAAGAAGACGGAGCTGTCCGTGTAGACTCGGTACACGGTCTCCTAATGGGCCCTTCCTTCAACAATACCGTCAATCTTCCTCCCTCACTATTAAGGTCAGAGGAGCCCTTGAGGCCGAAGCCATCTGAGGACAGATCACCTATAATGACTCTGGGACAATTCCTCACATGTCCAACTTCGGAACTATTAAAAAAGCCTAAAATGTGTAGTCCATTAGTACATGTAGTTACACATCATGATACAGAAGCCACAGTACGTATCGTTAAGGTGTTAGATAGCACCCAGCTAACGTTCATCTGACCCCTCATTGGTTAACAAGATATATAGTGCAACACTGCCAGCGTTGGGGTCAAACCCATGGAGGAGCCGTGTTTATGGCAGCTGACAACACTTTGTATGTGACTGCTTGTGTGTCACAACATTTGAAATCTTATGCTGAGATATATGAAAATGTTTTAATCCAATTAAAGTCAATTATGAGGACATCATCTATGATGTCATACTTGATTACATTAAAGGTGCAATATATCTAAAGATGGCCAACACACTGAAAGACACTGATCATAAGATGCAGTATTCATTGGACTGTATTGTACCATACAGGTGGTTATTATATAACGTCCTTGACGTGGCATGTTTCCACCATTGAGAGAGAAGACGACACCATGGGTCATTCAAGTTTAGTTAAACAGCCTCTGTCATGAGACGACCGCCAACCAGGATACGCAGGGCAAACAGGAACACCAGCGCTCACAACATCCTGCACGGAGGTGACATTCAATTAGGAGCACAGACGGACTGAAACATTCTGCTGGTGGCAGGTGTGCTCGATTGCATTACCATGAATTAGATTAAACGCTGCGGCCCCGGCGAGCAGACAGCGTCAGGTTCGTCCACACTAAGCCATAAAAAGCTGCTGCTAACTCAGAAAAAAAAGAAGAAGTGGTCTTTAATTCAATAAGGGCACTCAGCATCGGCATACGCAGTGTTTTATGACATCAATAAGACGTCGGTCTAAGAGCTAACAGCACATACGGAGGTGTAATCAATGCTGCTATCGCCTGCCTCTGCTTTTATGTCATTTAGTCATCCGGCAGCAGGGTTAGTGTAGAAGGGGAGGGGGGGCTAAGTAAACATGTACTTACCTTAACAAGGACGGAGATCCTGTGTGTGACCTGTGTGGGATCTCCGGTTTCACTGGCGGTCACGCCGCTCTGTGCAGTTTGCACAAAAACCTGCTGCAGGTGCAAGTGTAGCTTCTTCTGCACTAACTGGCCGGCTGTCGACGCCTCCTGAGGTGTGTGTGCGAGTGAACGTACATCCAAGTCTCAATGAGTGTGTTTGTCTATGCTTATGCTACCGTGTTTGAACAAGGTGTATTCAAGTATGTGCTTCCCTGAGGACACTTAGGCCTCTCAGCTCAAACGGCAACTGACGGGAAGTGTTAGAAGTATTATTTAGATGAGGGTGTTAGCCGGCTCGTTTTAAGAGAGGTAGACTGGTGATGGGGGAATATCTGCATATCTGCAGACTGAGAAAGACAAATAAAGGAGCAGTTCCTTTAACTGCACATGAATAGCTCACTACGCATGGACTGGCGTCTGAATATATTCACCACCGGCTCTCTAACAATCAACCACGGCTGCAGGATCGCCCCTCACTCTTGAACGCTGGAGATCTAAATGAGTTCATAAAGCACACGTCCATACTGGGACATACTCTTGTGCATGCTCTATATATAGACCTCCACATCCACCCTCTGCCAAATTGAGTTATACAGAGAATTTAACTCACGGCCTAATGGACGGAGCATCCACCTAATAAATGATGGCCCTGAGCCTTTGCCAAATGGTGGATATTAGCTTGTGTGTGTGTGTGTGTGTGAGGAGAGAGTGTGTGTTCACTGGAGAGCAATGACTTCCCTCAGTGAGGGAACACTGAGGGAAAGAGAGGGAAGGAGGTGAGTGAGGGGTAAGGGCTGTCCCCGGGTTAAAAACAATCCCTGGTATTTAGGGCATTGAGTCTTTGAACGTGTGTGTGTGTGACTTTAAAAAAGGCATTTAGTTCGGGAGTTCCCTGAATGCAACGAGTCAGAGCAGCCGGGCCGATGTCGTCGGAGAACTTATCCGAACCCTGCGACCGGGTTCCGTCTCCCCGGTGGAAACTTAGCGTGCTATCAGTGAACAGACGCTGATTAGAGACAAAGTTACCTTTTGTCTGCGAGTACAGTCGATGCAGAAGGAATTTGAATCAGTTAATTAGGGCGTTATGAGAGTAAAACAACACTGGAGGCAAAGAACAGAAACAAGATGACTTGGGGAATCCCTGTTTCCACTGATGTTGCATCTATAACACCAGATTAAATGAAACCCTCCGTGATGGCTGCAGAATGCTCATCAACTGCCTCTGAAGTGGATTCAACTTGTGTTACAAACGCTCCAGTTCAGGAAGCAACATGGAAGCACCGCTGAAGGGACAAATTAGAAAACACAATTTTCAAAAAGCCAATACAGAGACGCTCACACTCTCTCCACCGCCGCATCGTTCTTTCCGCTGTGTTGAACCGCAGCCGACTGGATAGTGAGAAAAGCAAAGAAGGCAATTTGTCATCCGTATTACAGTGTAATCATTCTGCGGGGCATGTTGGGACACGCAGAGAGCTACAACACGGACGAGTACGACTCCGGGATTAGTCTAATCTTGGCACAAACGGATTGGTGTTTCGCTCCGAGGTGACAGAAAGGTAACGTTGCAGGAAAATCTGCCAAAGCCTGTTAATTTGGGGCCTGGGAGTTAGGTAACTGGTTGCCTGCAGAGTGAAAATACCAAATTATCCCCGAATTACTACGTTACATCACAGAACTCTGCTGAGTGTGTGATGGTCTCATTTAGAGAAGATTAGGAGGTCGGAGGTTCAGTTTGCCCAACTACACATCGCCTGCGGACGGATCTTCTGGGCCAAGTGTGCCCAAACATGGTCACAAAATACAAAGGACACACACACACAAGCTGACCTATGTGAATTGAGGAGCCTTAGAATTTAATTTGCGAGGGATCGAATTTTCCACAGATGAACTCCGTCCTCCCGAAACTCAGACCAAACAGTGAAACCTTTTAGGTGATGGCCACACGGCACAATGGGGGAGCTTAACGGGATGAACGTGGTCCAAATGAAATAAAAACTCAACAGGAGGAACCCAATTCATCATATCTGAAATGCTGGCCTCAGATGCCCCGAGGGATTCAAGGGATAACCCGGCAAGAGAAAGGAGCCCTAAATCGATGTTTGAGACTTTGAGATAAGAGCCGGGCAAAGGGAAGAGCACAAGAGGAGAGCGGCTCGCTTTCAGTATGAGGGATTTCTCCCATTGCCCAAATAAGTACCTATTAAAAGAGAATGTGTGCCCAGTTGAGCTGCTGATAAGGAAGCCAGAAGAAAGGAGCTGTGGAAATAGAACATGTCCATATAGAGAGGAGAGCTGTGGAGAGATGGAGCAGGAAGGGGCCAGGGGTCAAATGCTTCCCCCAGAACGGGAGCTTTCCCCTGGTGTGCACCCAGTGAAAAGAGTCCATGGATCCTCACGGCCTACATGACGGAGCATAAAGGCAGCTGTAGCTGCCCAAGACAACAGAGCCTTAAAGTCTTAGCTGAACTCCAGTGACATGTTTGCCAACGTTTGAGAACAATAATGACAAAGGACTTTTGTTTCTCCGTGACTCCAACCGAGCGTGAGTCTTTCCCAGGCTGTCTGTTTTTCTCTGAGAGACAGTCTGACAAACAAACACTCCCCAGATGTTGCTCCTCCCTGACACCACTGGTCGCCATAGCAACCCCCGATGGCCATTAATAGCCTGTTTGCAGCAGATGAACGCACATAAAACGGGACTCTTTCAGCCTCCTGAAGGGATCCCAGCGTCTATTTATACTGACAGTAGCTAACCGATCCCAAACAGCCCCCTGGGGCTTCCCAGAGGACCACCATCGCTAAATATGTACCCACATCAGATGTATCACAAACACACACACACAGAGTTGTGTTTCCATCACATCTGAAGACATTTATTTCCTCGAGGCCATCACCAAAACAACAACATGCCAAACCCTGATCCTTCACTTGACCTCACATTAAAAAGTCCATGTTCTGCATATTAAGGGTTCCTTCTTTCCTTTATTGTGTTCTATCACATGGTGCATGTCAAACATCCGTAAAGTTACAGGTTCAACTCCAAGCCAGCTAATCTGTCCTACAGAAAGCCAGACTTTTCTTCTGTTACTCATCTATGTCACTGTGTGACACAGCGCCGCCTCCAGCTGGCTCACCGTCCACCATTATTGAAGGAAGATGAAGGTACGACCAAGCACACCAAGTTCTCCGTCTTTGGCTGCAAGAAGCAAAGGTCTTCGACTACCACCATCTATGGAGGACAACATCCAGTGGATGAACTTTATTTCCTTTTGACAAGGAAGTCCATAAAAGGCTCAAGGATGGATCCATATTGATTAATGACCTGAGCCAATCAGAGCAGACTGGGGAGGCGGGGCTAAGAGAGACCGGAGCTACTACCTTTTCAGATCTGATGAATACAATAATGACTAACGTCATGATTGTGTGATACCTGTAATAGAAACAACACACAGGTAGACAAAAACAGACCCACAAGTCGTTCCACTGAACGAGCTCTACAATCCAATCAA
Source organism: Macroramphosus scolopax (assembly GCA_901007825.1). Taxonomy (NCBI): domain Eukaryota; kingdom Metazoa; phylum Chordata; class Actinopteri; order Syngnathiformes; family Centriscidae; genus Macroramphosus; species Macroramphosus scolopax. The sequence continues at coordinate 42,586 of CAAKHC010020301.1, forward strand.
GCATTTGATCTAGCTTCTGTTGTTGCATCTGTTTTAGCATGCAACCCGAAGCTCTTCTGTATTTTGCTTGGCAACATCATGACTATGGACCACAGCTTCCTGTTACCAGTGCTACTGCACAATCTGGTATTCACTGCAGACCAACACGTGCTGTCAACAGGTGTGTTTGGCAGGTTCACGTGAGGTGACCTTGATTTCATATCGAGGGTGATGACGGCGTGTGAATGAAACACGGTAATCACTGTTTAATTCATCAGCATTGACCGTCTGCCATCCGAGGCTTCCGGAGAAAAGAATAACTTTTCAGTGTGTGCGCGATGGGGAGGGAAAGTCTGAGTGTTATGTTGTAGAAAAAAAAAAGAATAGGCGAATGAGTGTACTTACCAAGTGACAAACAGAGGAGGGGAGGGGAGACACGGAAGGACAGCACCTGGCCACTCTGTAAAGAGAGAGAGAGAGAAGGGAGGAGAGAAGGAGTTAAAAACAGAACCCAAGAGTCTTAGTTGGATGAGAGAAATCGTTCTGCGGACGTCCCTGTTGAGCTTCAACCTGCACACCTACAATATTACAGATGCTTGTGATGCCTTCAGGGGCGACATCGACACACGAGTGCACAACACACTCCTAATGCTTCTCACTCCGTTTGGCTCCTCCAGAATTTTTAATCATTCCTCTGTTTCCTGCTAAAGAGTTTGAAAAGGAAGGCTGCTTCCCTGAAGAAAGGTTGCCTTCGTCAGAGAGAGTGGTGAGACAGACTGCACCACCTCGGCAGCTGCCCGGCTCCGCTTCAGAGGCGGAGGTATGTCACGGAGGATCCGAAAGAATCTGCTAAAAGCTTTAAACGTCCCCGTCCCCAAAGGACAGACAGCGTCAGAGGAACATCCAATGACACAGAGATAAGAGGAGTGGAGATGGAAAGTGAACACAGGGAAGAAGATGGTGTGTTCTGGAATCAGATATCTTATAGTTTATTTCTACTGCTACAGTTTGGGTGTGCTGCTGCATCCCAGAATGCACCTGAGATGTTATGGTTATGGTTTCTTGGCCAGACGGCCGAGGATCGATGTCAACAACTAAGTGGGAAAAGCTGCTGCTGGGCAGATTGGTTTTATATCAGGGATTATCCTAGTTTATGCTGATTCTTTAAAAAGCTCAATAAAACTGGCTCCAGTGAAAGTCTCCAACTCTGGATAGAAGTTCTGGTTTCATGTCATTTTGTTTCACCTGCCATTTCTTTCTGAATAATTTAACCTCGACAGACAGATCAGGGTCATATCAGTCAGTTCTCATGCATCTTTTATGGACTGCCTGACACTCCGTCTTTAAGACGTCGCCATGGAAACCGCTTGTTTTGTCATTTACACAAGCTGCTTCCTGTGAGTCTTTCCCAGGAGAAGAATGTGCTCGGGGAAACCCATCTCATACACCCACAACACGTTTAATAACACTATTCCTCTCAGTATGAAGAGGCTACATACCGAGAGGTTATACAACGATGATTGATTATCAATCAGACGATGGACGGACCTACAAACCTCGGCCAAGGTAAAACCAACACCAGCTTTATGAGACATGATCTCTCTCAACCTTCCAAGTTCTTTACAGGTTCCTGAAGGCACCACTATATTCTTTTAGAATCCCAAACAAGCAGCCACATCTGTCCACATGTGGGAAAAGGGGCACCTCTAAGGTTTCAATGGATGGAGTGTCTGATCATCTAACGGTGGTTTGAACTCAACACAGCAACAGCAAACAATTCTAAAGGACCAAGAGACATTCAGGAGCTGATTTTAAGGAGTCAATATTTCCTCTGCCAGTGGATCCACACAATATTGTCTTTGTCTTTCATCAGTAGAGTAATCAGCCACCATCTATCCATCCACCCACCCCCACCCCGTCTCTCTCCTCTCCTCCTCATGTGGATGAGCCTCTCCGACAGCGGCAGCTTATGTGGATCAGATATTCGACATGTCAAGTGGCCTCGCTGGCTGTTCAGACCTCTTCAGCCCTGGGAGAGGATCAGTGGGGGCGCGCTGCACCCAAAAAAGGGAAGCAATGTCACCTGTATTTGTTAAAAACACAGAAGAGGAACCGGTGGAGAGTCAGAGAGAGATAAGAGATAACCTTAGCTTCAACACCAGGAACATTACATTGTTTGCTCTGTGTTTTCATGAGGACGGGGGCCATCTTTCTCATCTTAGCACACCTGCCGAGGACACCTTTCACCCCGGTGGACGTAGCACTTTCATTGTCCAGCACTTTACAAAAGGAAACCGGGAGCTCCTCAGAAAAGACGTTTTCTTTTCAGCGTGAAAACACAGTGGCGGCTGCGTCAGAGCGAGCTGCAGCCGGTGACGCCTGCCGGTGACGCCTGCCGGTGACTCACAGGCCTGATAACAACACGGCGATTGATGGACACACATAGATAGAAATCAGTGTGGAATTCAGAAGCATTGGAGTTAGGTAAGAGGGAACACATGTCCATGACGGTATTATATTACAATCACAGTGATGCTGTACATTAAGACCGCAGCCAAATCAATTAGAGCCACTTGGAGATTGGAAAGGAAATGAGTGGCTTGTTAAATTGATTGTAACAGGTTTAAAGATTCAAACAGGCATTAAGAAAGTAGTTGACTTGCCAGGGTTCCTCCAAACATCCACACAAGACCCAAACTACAAGCATTCAATATCCAGTCTTGTTGGTCTCGTAAGGTGCTACAGCGCTACCATGGAAACCCTCAGCGAGCAGCTGCCATCAGGGTCCAGTGATGGAGACACAATCACCAGCACAGGATGCTTTTACTCTGAAGGGCTTCCTCCCTCCGTCATGTGTGTGTGTGAGTGTGATTCTGAGGAGCATCCACCGGTGCAGTAATAGCTCTTTGATTAAGGCAACAGGTGAGAGGCTGGTAATCTCAACCCCCTTCCCCCCCCCCGCCTGCACGAGGATTTAAATGTTGTAAACAGTGGCAGCTCCCTCCGCCGTCATCACTCAACCGACGACAGCTCGACGGGGGAAACACACAGGGGTGCTGATTAAAAGGACAGCGGCGTGAACGCTGCCAAACACACACGTGTGTGCATGTTCACCCAGCGCGCACACACACACACACACACACACTCCCACAGGTATCACCGGATGGGATAAGGCAGGGGAGGTGACATTATCCACGTTACTTGGAATAGCCTGATCTAAAAATAACACACGAACCCCGGTTGATGCGAGGACGTTTGTATCCGATCTCGCCTGTGGAACTAAAAATGAACATTTAACTCACACAATTAAGATTTTAACGGCTTGCAGCAGATCAGATTTTAAGAATACGGGGGCCGCGTCTTGATGAACAGGAAGCAAGAACAACAGCAAGCATTAACATCTGGCCTCCCCGGGGACGCTACCTTTGCCTCCGCTTACTTAAATCTTTGTACAGAAATGATTGTTCTCCTCACGATGACTCACGTTGTATATATTAACTGTCTGACGATTTTATCGTTCTTGGGTTAGTCCCAAGACTGGATGACTCAGCGTAGAGGATGGAGGTGTCTCGCCTCGTGGGCTGCCGAGGAGATCCTGATCCTCAGTTAGAAGAACGATAGACATGATGATTATAGACTTCGGACAAGCAGAAGGGGGACGTCTGTTGGAGGTGCAGCAGGAGAAGCTGTCTTGGCTCCACATGGGGAAGCAACACTGACTATTAGACATATTCATAGGAAGTAATCGAGCATGGGGTGTGATGAAGTGGCCTGGAGAGAAAGGGGAACTTAACCTTCAACACATTTCAGCGTCTGTGTGTGTGTGTTATTATCAAGTCTTTCCTGTCCCCCCCCAACCTGAGGCAAGTTCCTGATAATGAAATGGATATAATGTTAGCTTTATGTTGGGATATGAGCCCCTAAAACAACTATTATAATCTGGTTAAGAGGATTGGACGGCATATGTCTGCTCCAGGAAGTAGACCCGTCCCCCCGCAGCCTGACATGCAGCTCTCTGTGGGACCGGCTGCGTGTGCTGACATGAACGCCACCTGTCAGGGTATCGGGAGGACACTCTGCCGTTTGGTCCCTCATGTCCGCAATCTTCCTCTTTCTATATCGCTCTTCTGAGAGAAACTATCGAGGGACATCAGACAACTCTGTGGTCCGGAGATGCACCCTGAGAAAACCCCGCCTCCTGTTTATCCTGCAGCTGTGTCCCACAGGGCAGCTGAGAAGGTTGAAGGAGACGATGGCCCGAAGCAGTGAGAGCGAGCAACTTATTGATGTTTCATAATGTAGTACAACAACGGGCGCATCAGCAGCCTACACACACTTAACATATTTGGATGTATAATCACCTTCCTCCACACGAGTTCTCATCAGGCCGCCTGGATCCAGACTGCTCGCACAAGCACGAGGCCGTGACGGGAAACAATGCAGCATGTAATCCAGTATTATAGTAATTTCATCATCATTGATCCATGCCTCATACTTCGTATTCTCCTCACGGCGTGGCGGAGTTACTGCCGGGGACGGCCGATAGATCAGATTAACTGGATCTATCTGGATGTCTGTGGCCTTCTGCAGACGGCGGGCTGATGACCCGGAGATACAAACAGCAGCAGCAGCGGAGGAATTCTGTTCACTGGGTTTCTTTAGGACGCAGGTGAAGGACGATTTGAGAGTAAAATACATGTTGGCTTGAACTGAATGAATAAATGAGTTGGAACAAAGCTCTCCGTCTCCTCAGCAGAACGTAGGAGACACACACACACACACACACACACACACACCGAAAGATTTCACATCCACTTTGACTCTTCAGTTCTTTCTTTTCTTTGTGATGCTGTCAGCAGCGAGCTCCCCGAGGTGGGGGGGGGGAGAAAGGAAGACAGACAGAGAGAGTCAAACCCAGGCAGAGATGAAAAAGGTGAGAGGAGGTTTGTTTTTTTTTTACTTTGTGAGTGTGCAGGAGGAACATCACTTCTCTCTTCATCTGGGAGGACGACGGACGGCAAACTGACACCTGGCTGACTCTGAACACACACAGAGGGAGGACCCCCCCCCCTTACCCCCCTTAATGAATGGATTACAGCCGCAGTGATGGCGTCCAGGATCTGTCACAGGAACATGTCAGCCACTCAACCTCTGCCTGTACCGACACCACGTATCAACCATCATGTGTGCTACAGCTGAGAGACATTTCCACAGATTCTGTCAACTGGATAACGAAGTTTCAGCGTTAGAGGCTTGTAAGATGTGAAATAATAACAGGACAGGCTCCATCAGTTTCCATTGATCGGCTCTGCTATGGTGGAACGACCACGTAGATTCAGACCCGCCCAAATTCTTTTAATCAAGACAAGTAATCGTCATTTCATAATGCACACAGACACACAGGACCGGGTGTTCAGATATATACGCTCATCACGTTAATAGCAGAGCACCCAGCAGATTACGGGAGGGGGCTCGCCGACCGTCCGATTGTAGAAGTCTAAGAGAAAATAACCCGATTGTCATGTGATTTGTTGCCTCAGTAAATATTGTTTTGGTCTTCATGATTAGTTTCAATAAAGCTTGATGCTTTGTAAAATATTGTTCCAGTCCATATTGTGCTTTAGGGAATGGCTGCATTGTCCATGTCTCAGTAACACCCCCATCTTACACCC